>JAPYYR010001574.1:0-14267 GCA_030523065.1 Aphidius colemani
TCATCAAAGTATTAATAGAACAATAATGCCATCAGCTACATCAGTTTTATCACAAGCACCACCAACAAGACCAAATCATACTGTTACCAGTAGTCATGCTAATAATAGTGGTCAATTCATTCCAGCTGATGTATCACCAAATTCCACAAAATTATTTCGACCCTATGATCAGGATTCATAAAAATTATTTAATTATTTTTTTTAAAGTTATTTTGTTTAAGAAAAAAATATATTTATATTTAATAGAAAAAAAAAAAAATAATTAACATCATAATGATGGATTAATGTTGATTTTTTTAATGTGAGATTAAATAGATTGTGATAATTATTATTAATAAAATTTAGGAAAAAATGTAAATATAAGTAAAATTTAAGTTATTAAAATATGTTTACAATAAAAAATGTTTAAATTGGGTAATATTGAATCTATTTTATGAATAAATAAATATAAGTTTTAAATTAATAATAATAATAGTGTAAATAATTAATTTTTACACTTCATTTATACCACTCAAGTTGATTTACATTATGAATTTTCCATACATAATAGCTTTTGTTGCTACTGAAAAACTGGAACAATCAGTTTGCTATAATCTCGTGAGTTTATTTTACATTATAACTTGTGTGCTCAACATTTATTATTATAAAAAAAATAATTTTCAAATGTATAAAACAATTATTTTAATTTTTTCAATTTTTTAATTATTATTTAACGTATTATTTAATTAAATAATTTATTTCGAAATGTTTATCTTTTATGTTCTTGCTGGTGTTGCTTTTTTTTCAGACAAAGGTAAATAAAATAAAATATAAAAATAAATAAATTAAATAATAATTATAAATAAATACTTTCAGTATTTTGTCAAAATCGTATTATAAATGGATTTTTTGCAAAGAATCATCAATTTCCATATCAAGTGTCCATATCACGTTCAAAGATTTGGGGAGTACCATCAGCAATAAAATCATCACATTTTTGTGGTGGTTCAATTGTCAATGAGAGTTGGGTATTAACAGCAGCTTATTGTGTTTATAAACTTTCAGCAGCATCTAAAATTCATGTATTAGCCGGCAAACATTTCTTAAATGAGACAGAAATCCATCAACAAAGTCGTATTGTAATATCAGTTGTTGTTCACAAACATTATCCAGGGTATAAAAATTAAAATAACATATATTATTTGTTATTAAATTATTTCAATGATACATATATTTCTTCATCTAGATATTATGCACAACATGACATTGCTCTTTTAAAATTAAATGAACCATTTGTGATGAATAATTATGTTAAAACTGTTGCTCTACCAAAAACAAACGAAACACCAGATGCTGATGTTTACTGGCTATCAGGATGGGGCTCAGTATCACGTGATGATAGATCAACAATGTCAAATGAATTGAGAACATATTATGTGCCAATAATTGATTTAAATACATGCAGAGACTCAATCAATGAAGCTATGGTTCACATGGAACTATTTCATACTCAACTATGTACTGGACCTTTGTTGGGCTCGATAATTGTTGCTCCATGTATTGGTGATTCAGGTGGTCCACTTGTTAAAAATGCCCCATATGGACCAAAATTAGTTGGAATTGTTTCATGGGGCCTCAAACCATGTGGTGTTTCTCCTGTAATTAATTTATTTATTTTTTGTATCATCAAATTTTTAATTTATTTTTTTTCTCTTTAGATATCATCAGTGTACACTCGTGTGTCTTCTTATATTGATTGGATTAGAAATATTACTACCAGCAATAGATTACCACAAAATTGCATGGATATTTGTTTTTTATAAATAAAAAAATTAACAATAATTATTAAAATTTTTGACCATTGTAATTTATAAGAAAAAATAAATGAAATTATTTCCAATTTCACAATGGATTTTTAATAAAATTATAAAACTAAATTTGAGTATTTTAATTTAGTCATCAAATTTTTTATTGACAATAATTTAAATTACATATCAAATGAAATAAAAATAATAATAAATTTGAGAAATTTATTTTATTATAATTTCATTTTTTTTAAAAACAGGATTTCATTTAAAAAAAAAATGAATTAAAATATATTTTTTAGTGCAATTATTTATCAGAAAATAACTTTTTATCTATTTATATTTTTCCTCGTAATTAAAAAGGCAACGTGTATTTTTTAACACGAATGAAAAATACGATGCTCTTCAATGTCACGAGTTTTTTAAATGCTCAATTTTATGATAAAAATAATAACTTTTGAAATAACAAAACAATTAAAGATACCAAGTCCTTCAATTTTTGAATGATAAAATTGATATTGAAAAAATTTAAACTATATAAATAGTACAAACAATGACAAAAAGTTATTTCAACTTTCATTTGAATTTAATAAAAAATAAATAAAAATGAGTCGAATTATATTTATTTGTTTATCATTATTGATTTTTGGATCAGTCACAAACGCATCAATTTCAAATTGCAGTAAGTAATTGGTTAAATTATTGGTTAAAATAAAAACTTATTATTAATAATTTATTTGAATAAACTTTAATTTAGCTAAAGATGGAGTTGGAGTGATAAGCGAAGTTTCAGTGGAAGGTTGTGATGATAGTGAGGAACGATGTGAAGTGGAAATTGGTCAAGACTTCAACATCAGCATAACTTTCACAACAAGTAATTTTTTTTATTTTATTTTTTAAATATAAAATTAAATTTTGAATTACTTTTACAGAGGCATTGATCAAAAAGGCATGTGAACAAGTTAAAGCAAACGTGTTTGGATCAACTGTTAAAGTTAAAAAAGGAAACATTTGTGAAGATGAAAATTCTGGAGTCAAATGTCCATTAAACCAAGGTCTTGTTTTTACATACAAGGGAACCGCAAAGGTACCAAATATCGAACTCTTGAAGATGGTAAGTAAAATTTTATCAGACAATAATAAGTATGTGTATTAAACAATATATTTAATTTTAAGGTCGGAACAGCTGATGTTTATTGGCGATTAATGAGAGAAGATGAAGAAAGTGAAGAAAGAAAGCGTCGTGATGCAGGAACACCGCCAACAACTGAAATAGTATGTGTTAAAATCCCAGTAAAAATTAAACAATAAAAAGACAAAAATTAAATTAAAACTAAAAAAAGTTTTTTAATACAATATAAATATCAAAAAATTTATATTTTAAACATAATATATCTTTTAAAAAAAATAAACATAATTAATCAATTGATAAATGTATTTTACTTCGTAAAATAATCATTATATCCAGCAGTCTATCTGTAAAAAAAAAAATAAATAAATTATAAAACAAATTTTTAGTGAGTTTTCTTATGAAATATTTACCTGTAAATTTCCATATTTTAAATTGTTTAAAAATTGATGTCCATTTAGCAACATCAGGAAAATCAATGGTTTCAAATTTTGTCGCAATTTTAGCTAATTTAATATTTCTATTTTCATAACAAGAAAAACGTTGCGGTGTTATTTTTTTAATCCAAAATTCACGATAACAATTAAATGCTGTTTTTAAAAATTCATTATCAAATATTTTTGATGATTCAAATAGATGTTCAAATGAACTTTCAATTTTATCAGCAGGTAATTGATTAAGTTCTAACAGTTTTTCAAAACAACGTGATGTTTTTGGTGTTTTTTTTAACATTATATTTGTGTAATTTTTACCATATAAACTATCCAATTTATCTGCAACACTCTGTAATATTTTAATTAAATTTTAAATCATTTTAATGTAATATATTTTTATATTTTAAACTTACCATTGTACAAATAATTGTTGATGATGGAAAAAACAAATCTATAGAATCTCCAAGTTGTGTTTCAAAGTAAGAAATTACTATTTTATTTGGTTTATGCATAATACCATGTACTGAATTTAACACATGAAATACTGCTAAGTAAGTTTCAACTGTTGATTTTTCAATCAATGCCCAAGCTATTGGCCACCACTGTTGAAATTTATATCTCAATCATCAAAAAAAATAGATAAAACTAAGTAAATATAAATCAAACTTACCTCGTTAGCAAGTAATACTGAAATGTTTATTAATTTTTCAACTTTTGGTACGTTAATACCATCAAGTGGACAAATATCAAGTTTGTAATCAGTCGAATCAATAAATAATTGTAAATAAGAATGATCAGCAAATACAGTTATACAATTTCCATCAGAACATTCAACAGTATGAACACTCATTTCAACTTCACCCCATTTGGTCAGCACATTTTTCCATGTTTCAGATAATAATATTTGAGTGAATCCTTTCAGAGACAGTGGTGTTTGAAGAAACTCTTTACTTTCCCAATTTTTCATAAATCCAACAGCTCTTTCAAATGGATATAACGTTTTAATATCTGGATATCTTTATGTAAAAATACATACATTAGATTACAGTTGTAAATATATAAATTGTTGTACTTACTTATTTATTAGTGTAAAATAAATTATGTGTAAACTGTTGAATGATCTTCTATGATTGACAATTATTTCACGTAGACTGTTCTGAAATCTTTCACGTCTTTCCAATAAATTTTCAGTGTAATTGACATTTGAAAGTTGAGGATAACATTGTGGTGATGACTCGTTTGCACAATGATCATTTCTTAATCTTTTTAATTTACGTTTCTCTTCAAGATTACGTTCATGTTCTTCTTCTTCTTCTTTTTCTTCTTTAAGAGGACATGCAGCAGTCATTATTGTAACCATTTTTTTTTTACTTCAACAATGTTTGAATAATTATCATAAATATATGTCAATGTTTAACAATAGTTATAAGTTTTATTGTTATAGTGTTGATGTTATGATAGTAGTGCTTTTGTTTATGTTCATTGAAAAAAAGGTTAGAATGTGTGAGAATGTGTGTTAAAACGTCAAGACCATATATTTAATAGCTTTAATAGTCCTATATTGCGCATCGCCTATGCTTTCCCATAAGTGGAACGTATTATCCTCAAGCGGTGCAGACAATCTCCCCGTCTTAGTCTTTTGTGGCTTCAGACAATAGCAAGACGGGAAGAAGTCGGAAGAGTTCGGCTCACGGAGTATTAAAATAGCTCGTGAACTTTTTCAGTACCAACTCAACCTCAAGCAAGCAAGCTCTAACGTTTTCGTGTGGAACAAAATAAAAAAAAAAGTTGTCATAAAAAACTTGGATTATACTAAAACAGAAGTATAGAATATTATAAATAGTCTGTATAATTAAATTCAGTTTACAATTTAATAAAATTTAGATTTTTGGTAAAGAAGCGTTCAAGTGTAGTCGCAATCAAACAATTCATCATGCCTCTTATAAATGAGTAAGTAAATTATTTTAATAATGAGTTACTCATTTAATCAACCTTTATATGTTGGTAGATATAACGTATATAACATTGATAAATTAGACATAAATATATTGCACATAAGAAAATGGCTACTATGCCCATTTCCGTCATTTTAGAGTTTATGTACGAATGTTGTCAACGGGGTTTTAGTCGTTTAAACATTCAACGATCAAGTTAATCACATAACCTCAAATCATACAATTCACATGTGACATTTATGAGATTTTGTAAACAATTAATAAATATAGGCATACATGACAAACTAAAGTGACTTTTATTTTTCAGTGTCCCAGAGTCACTCCCAGTGATATCTTCACAAAACATGGATATTTCTAAATTCTCAGAATTATCTTTAGAAACTGATGAAGCCAAAAATAAATGTTCTAAAATACGATATGATTTTTTGTCACTTTTCAAAAAAAAATTAGCTGAGAATCATCAAGCTGGACTTATGTAATTAATATATTATTTTTAATTTATAACTTTCACGAAAGTTCACCAATATTAATATTAAAATTTTTTTTTTCTGTCTGTTGAATAGTGATACTGATGATAGTGATACTGATGATAGTGATATTGATGATATTGATATTGATGATATTCATATTGATGATATTGATGATGATGATGATGATGATGATGATGATGATGATGATGATACTGATGATGTTGATACTGATGATGGTGTTACTGATGATCGTGTTACTGATGATCGTGATACTGATGATAGTTATATGTTTACCGAGGAATATATTGAACACAGAAAAAAACTTTGGCCTGAATCACATCCATACTTTTTGTATCTGATAGCCTGCCTAAAAATTTCAAAAACAAGAGAATTCTTACCAGGGGAAAAAATAGAACTATGGGAAAAGTTTACAGCTGGGCATGAAGAAGCTAATGTGTAAGTTAAAATATTTATTAACTCAAGTCAAGGTAACAATAAATGTATGATCAACTAAGTGGCTTTATTTTACAGTGTTCCTGAGTCTTCTGAGACATCTTTAAAAGATGTTGAGAGTCTTCAAGTCATCCCTGAAAACAGTTGAAGTTTAATAATCAATGTCAACCTGTTGATAGAAGTCAAAGCATTTAATATGTAAGGAAAGCATTTTATAACCTTTTTCTTATACTTTAATATTATTGTTTTTTTTTTTTGTTTATAAAATAACTTTGTAATAATATTAATCAGCAAAATTATAAAAATGTCATTTCGTTGAATTAGTTTTTGATTATATTTATTTGCTTGTTTATTAAATTTATGTTTAAATGTTTAACAATTAATCAGATACATAGTTTAACATTTCGAAAGTCAACTTTTTAAAACATTTTGCCAGTTGTTTTTTTTTTCGGGCCAATGCAACTTCCGCAGCAGCTAAAGCTTTCTTCTCTTTATCAAGAATTAATATTGTTTTCTCCACAAATTTTTTCTGTTCGTTCAATCGTTCAGTCACGGCCTGAAGTCCTAAATTAACGAGATTCCAAGCATTTATTCCACTGTCTTCCTTGTAGGCTACCTGCAAAGATAATAATGATATTTGGAATTTAGCAGCTGAAAGATTTTGTCAAGTTTTATGTGTCAACAAACCTTTTTCCCGACAATCTTCATTTCCATAAAGATTGTTTTTTTAAAGCTTTTATTCTCCTCGTCGGTAATTAATCCTCTTTTTGAATGAATAAACTTTAATATTTTTAATAATTTAGTCTTGGCGTCATCGATATCATGAAGAAGTTGAATGTCCTCATTCTGTTGTCTTTCAAAACTGTCGATAAATTTTTCAGCACTTTTCACTTGATCTTTTATTTTGTCAACTCTTTTAATTTTTAAGCACAAAACCTCGGCATGTCGTAACATGGTTGTTTCTAGGTTAAATTTCTTTAATCTAAAAATGGAATATACGTGAATGATGAAACAATATGAATAGATGTTAAGGTGCATTGGGTGCAGTTATGATTTATTGTGATTTATGAAAAAAGTTTGGGGAATTACATAGAGAGTTTTATTAATTTTGTTGTTTTTTCTGTTTTCCGCAGAAAGAGAAACCCAACACTGCTGATAGCCGGCAAAAGTGGAAAATGAATTAGCTAATGTGGAAAACGAAAGAAAAAATTATTTATTTTAATTTCGTTGCTTCCATGAAGATCTGAATAAATAAATAAAAACGATAATATAAAATATCAGTGATTATTATGGCTGTGAAGATAATTTTATTAAAGATGTCATAATGTAATTATCAAATGTTATAATGATTAAAAAAATTTATTGATAAGTCGTTTAATAAACTCATTTTGAAATTTAAATAGATAAGATATTGTTGATTATTTAAATCTGATGAAAAAAATATGGAGAGATATGGAGATTAGAGGCTTCCATTTGGAGGTAAAATTTAAATGTCATTTAAAAAGCAGCAACAATTAATTGATTTGAAAAATCATTTTTAATATTATTTACATTTTTAATAAATTAAAGTGAAAATGTATACTAATTTTAGATGTAAATAGAATTCCATTCTTCTTATTTTTAAGTGGTAAAAATTTATTCGCAGTTTTACAACACATACATTTGTATTTTTGTTTGAGCTTTTTATTTTATTTTTTTATTTTAATAATAAATGAAGTTTACAGCTTAAATTTTCGAGTATTTTTTGGCAAGCATACTTTACAAGGTTAAAATATTAAATATTTAAATTCATAATTACAGTGCTAATTATAGGGCTAATTTTGTAAACAAAAAAGAAAAGAAAACCTGTAAAGTCAACATTTAAATAATTAATTAAATATTTCACATCAATTAATACTTTTATAATAATATTTGTGAAAAAAAAAACAAAAGTATTTCATTTTTGATATTTAAAATTTACTTGTACATAATTTTATTTGTATTGTAATCATAAATTTGAAATAAAATTATTTGCATGTTGCAAATATATATAAACCCAAGTTGAACTCTTAAAATTTTGATGATTTATTTTACTGTTATTATTAAATGTTTCGTGAATTTATTTTTTGATTTATATAAATTTATTTTAGTATTATTTTCTAGTTAAATTAAATAATATTCATTTAATTTATTTTCATTTTTCTGTATATTTTTTTTAAATTTATCGTGTCGTAAGCAACACAAATTATGATGATTTTTAAAAAATTTACAGAAATGTAGATAGACATTATTTTTCAAGTCACATATTATTATTATTTATTTATTATTATTATTTGCATTATTTTATTTTTTATTTTTTGTGTACGTGATATATTTCAACATTCATATGAAAAATTTTGTTGATGTGAGTCTTGTTGCGAGGGTTAAAAAATATACATGATGCGGTGACGGAAATATCTTATAATAATCTTGACATGGCTTTTCTGACGATAGGTTCAACTGTTCGTATAAAAATTCCATGTACCTTCTTTCAACAGTATCATATCGTATTTTTATTTTATTTTAAGATAAATATATGTTACATTTTTTCATATATATATATACTAAATTTAATTTTATATATATAAACTTTCAATATAGAATATTGCATGGAAACATTAGAGTGGCCACACCCTAAAATTAATAGAATAAAAAATAAATCTCACTGAATAGTTGTTAGATTTATATTTATTTTATTCCTCGCAATATTGTATTATTATTTGCAAATTTTTGTTTTATTTCCATTTAATTTTTTCAATTTGATAAATTTTTTTTAAGCGGTTTGTTTCCTGGCAAATAATTATAGCAGTTTGTTGTTATTTATTTTTTTTTTTTTGTCATATATATAAATTTTCTTGATGATTTTAAACCAAATCATATTAGCTGGATGGTATTGCAGAGGATCGGCCTGTTCCTCTTTGCTGGCGAACTTAATATCAGCGTCAACAAAGCGGAAAAAGACATGTCCTCAGACAATCCTCGATTAAATAAAAAAATAGTATTTATTATTTAAATAAATTTAAAAAAAAAAAATGATTTTTTCATATGTCCATTTGATAAATAAATGTTTAAATAAAAAATCTATATTTGTATATGAGAAGAAATAAATTTGACTAATAAAATAAAGCACAGTCACAAATTTGGCGACCACCCGAGTTGTTCACATTTATTGTACACCATGTATTATTTTTTTTACACCATGAAAAGCCAATTAATCGACAATTTTGTAAAGCCAATTAATCATTTATATTTATTTTATTTAATCCAACACTCAACGCATTAATTACATAGTATTTTTTTTAAAAATAAAACGAAATCTTTTAATCATTATTTTTCATGCTAAAAAAAAAACATTTTTTCTTTTATTTTAAATTTAAAATCAAACGTTTTAATTTATTTATACAATTATTTATTTTTAACTTACCAACTCGGTGGAATTATAAAGCATGTTTATGAAATTTGGTGAAAGTTTAGAACTTCCGATGCGAATTTTATGGTAGCGTCAATATTTATAGCTATAAAAATAGAAAATTTGTTAATTTTTTTTCTCTTCAATTTTTATTTTTTGTGAGTCAAAAAATCATACGTCTTTATAATTTTATTAAATATATTTTTTTTATACTTTCTATTTTATTGTTGACGTATTATCTTTTTGAAAAAAATATATAATATAAGTTTAAGTGGTATGGAATAAATGATAAGCTTGATATTTGTTGGGCAAATTATTTGATATTAATTATAAACAATTGAAAATATTTTTTCATGTAAATGATAAGCACACGAGCATATATTAATATGGCGAAGATCCAGCAAGTATTTACTATTAATAGATCTTACCTTATATAATCATCATCATCATCATCATCTTTCATATGTAAATTTTGAGAAGTCAGTGCCAATTATACAATTATACTGAGAGCGAAAGATTCTCATTATCACCTCAACAATAATGTTGTATTAAAATTTTCAATTGTCAATCAAATTATAAATAAATAAATATATTTTAGTAATAAATTTATTACAATATTAATTTCAATTAATTTCGATTGATTTTGAAAATTTATTTCGATTGATTTCTAAAAATAATTTCGATTTGTTTCGATTCATTTCATTCGTTTTCTAATGTTTGAAACAAAAAAATTATCATTGATAAATTCAATTTATCAATAATACGAAATTTACGAGATGTAAATTTTTATTTTTATTATTTATGAATATAAAAATGTTTGTTTTAATTGGCTCAAAATGTCTAATAGACAAATGACTGTTTAGAAAATGAAATGCATCATCAAACAATTATTCGCATAGCCACAATATTGTTGAAAGATTTTCTTCATTCTATGACTTTTGTGACATCTAAACTTTTCATGTCTCTCAACGAAATTACATTTCAAATTTTATGTTTATGTACATGTACATGGTACGCGTATATTTACTTGAAAAAATAAAATAATAAAAGAAAAATAGATGAATAAGACTTGTATACATTGGCAAAAGTCACGGTGGTCTTTTTTGACTTGAAAAGAGTAATTATCTGTAACTGTGACTGTCAAAATATTATATATTAATTATATGGCGCCACTTTTACATTTAGAAAATTTTTATTTTGTCTATTTTAAATTATATTTATTTATATTAATCCTCACAATAATATTATTCTCAAATCTCATATTTTTTGAAATTTAATTTATCAAAATACATTTTATGTATTAATTAATAATCAAATTAATATTCAAATAAAATAATTCAAATTATATGTAGTTAAATGTTAATTAATTAATTTGTTATATTTTGTATTTTTTAAAATAAATAATAGTAACATTAGTTTGTTAATTTTTGTTAATTTTGTTTATTATTAAAAATTTTTTGAGCTCACAATTTGTAATTTATCGGATTATAATTATCCATGATGAAATGATAATAAAATTGATGAATAAAATTATTCAAGTAGAAGAGCTTCTGTCTGCTAACTGACTGTGGATCAAGCTTTCATTCACTAAGGCGTCAAGCTTTATTTTCAAGATGAACAAGAGCTTTGATCTACCACGCATGCGTATTTTTTTTATACATCTTTTTCCTTATTATTTTTTTTCTAATTTTAATTTTTTTTAGTTTTATTTATTTATACACAAGCATATAGAATGTATTTTTTTTTTTTTGTACTTTCTTTTTTTATTTAAATGTGGCGTTGCGTTTAACCCCCGCCGATTTATTTCGATTCATTGAAATATCATATTAATAGTCACTCCCCAACTACTTTTCCGTTTCCGGATGAAAATAAAAATACCACAATTTTTTCCTGTGTATTCTTATAGATAAATAAAGATAGATTTTTATTTTTTCGAATTAAAAATATTTTATATTCATAAAAATATCTCAAAAATTAACTATAATTTATTTATGTAATTGTTTTTGTGCATTTTTTAAATAATACTATTTTTTTTAGCCACTAAAAAGATAATATTTGTTTTTTACAATTCAATTTTATTGAAAAATTAAAAAAATATATATATTATTTTGGCATTTATCCAGCAATACTTGTATCCATCTCAAATAAATATTATTCCGATTTGGGTTTTGAATCACAAAAGTGTCTCGTATATTTGAAAAAATACATTTAATATTCAGCTTTAATTTGATATATAAAAAATAAAAAAAAAAATTGAGCTTGTGCTAATAATTGTTTAATAATAAATTATCAAATCTTTTGATGTCTTGTTTATTTTATTTTCTATTTAAAGCACAATATTCACTTGAATATATAATCAACGTATACATACATATATATAGCTGATTTTTTAATGATCTTTAGACAAGCATATCACAATTATATGAGTAAAATTTCGTTAAAGTGCATTATTTCCAGGTATTAACACATAAAAATTTAACATGAAAGACATGTTGTTATTAAAAAACACATGAAAACCGGGTTAATTAAATATTCCGGATGATTAAAATATTAAATGCAACTTATTATTTTTGTTTTGTAAATTATATATTTATTTAAAAGAAAAAAAATTCAAATTCGTTTGTGTATTTTTTTAATTATTTGTGGTATTATTGCCAACAAAATTAAATTTATTGAGTTGTTGATGTGAATGAGGATGAGGAGATAAGGATCAAATTAAAATCAGTAAAATTTTAATGTTTAACATAGTGATGAAGGGGCAGTGTCTATTCCGGGTGCTATGGATTTCCAAAATTAAACGACCCAAGACGAAGCCACCCGTTTTTTTGTTATATTTTTTTCATCTTTTATATTCTTGATGGAATTTTAAAGAAATACTTGATATTTTTCGTCAATTATTTTTCGACAGCATAATTAAAATCTAAATAATAAAATTCTTTGATTAGTTAAGTAAAAAAATAATTAAAACTAAAAAATAACCGGAAACGACAAACAGGAAGCAACGCCAAGTTTTGCATACTGACATGAATAAAGTACTTGATTTTATTATTTTTATTTTATAGGAGTACCCCATATAGCTATTTATATGCTTCCTGTCCGCAATATAATTTCTCCCAAAATGACATAATTTCGTACACCAAGTTCTTCTTTTGACACTCCATTTCCATAAAAAAAAAAAACAAAAATATATATTCTACTAATACACTACAAAGAATTTCCGTTTCAACTAATTATCTAGTTTGCACAATTAAAATTTTATTGTTGAAAACTACAGTCATCAATAGTTCGAGAGAGTAGCTAAGTAGAAAGAGTAATCGAATTGTTATAATCAAAACTGTATGATACTGACTTCAACAAGACTTGGAATGATCTAAAGATCTTTAGACAGACATTTAGACTTGAGTTTATTGCAACAATTTAATATTGTAATTATATTCTTATTGTTAGTAGAAGTTAACAACAAGTGTTTATATATTGTTTTAAAAATTATAATTTTTAAATATCAGATTGAGATTATCTACACTACCGACTGATGAAGAAAAGTGTCAAGCTGCCATCTACAGTTTTATTTGGGAAAACAAAAAAAAAAAGAGATAAAATGTAAAAAAAAAATTGTTCATGCTAATAATAGTCTTGAATTTATGAAAAATAATAAATAAATAATTTATTATAAATTATTATAAATAATTAGAGATCTTTGATATTAATGAGAATATATGACGACTTCCGGTTAAAAAAAGCCATGTGGTTGGATATCAGGCGCGGCCATCATCGACACTGTCTCGTGTGTGTCTCTTTGCTCAAACCAAGAGATAAATTTATTAAATTTTTATAAATTCTTATTTAATCATTAAAATTAATCATCATTATAAATAAACAATATAAATATCATCAATATAAATTGTTAAAATTGATAATACAACACGATAAACACTCAATATGGCTGATTTAGATGATTTTTTTGCTAAAAAAGATAAGAAAAAGCCAAAAGGTAAAAAATTTACAACCACCGAAGAGGTTGCTAAGAAATTAGTAGAAACGGGAAAGCTGGTTACTGAAAAACCAAAATTAAAAGAAAAATCAACTAATAATCCTGAAGATGAAGGAAGTGAAAATCCACAAATTGAGGTAATTTTTCATCAAAATATTAATTTATTTATTCATTTTTCATTGCTCTTTTATTTGTTATCTTGTTTAATTTGTCATTTTTCAGTTATTTATTTGTCAGATTATTTTATTTCCTTTTTATTTCGGTTGTTGAGACAAACACAAGGTGTGATTTTAGGCTATGACGAACGGACGCTGCCATGTTTGATATATTTTTACTGTAAAAACGTCACAATCATTTTTTTTTTTTTTTCTTTTTTATTTTTATTTTTATATTTCAATGACTAAAAATATATATAATTATTGTTATGAAAAATAATTAATTTTTCATATCCCAAATTAATAATAGTATCAATGATAATATTAAAAAAAAAAATAAATAAACATTGTTGAAACAGCTGGTTACATAATTAACAGTATCAATTGCTTTCTATTTTGCATCACAAATACATAGATGATAATAATAATAGTATTAATTATCACCAATCACTTGGTATTATTTTAGCAA
>JAPYYR010001575.1:0-19719 GCA_030523065.1 Aphidius colemani
TTGTTGTTATTTATTTGTTGTCTCCTGGTCTCGAGTCTTCTTGTTTATTATTTTATGCACCATAAACTAAAAATTGTTGTAGATAACCACCTTCATAATTTTATTTTTTAATCACAGAGTGCGCATAAGTAACTTCAGATGGTACTGTACATAGTAGTGTACATAGGAGAGTTCTGACTCAGCCCCCCGTTGTACTACCCCATTTCCCCTGCAAGGCCCGCAACCCTCTGCTGTGATTCACAGTTGATTTCCAGGAATCCGCAAGATATCGCGCCAAGGGGGGCCGCGAACTAATTAACCTTTTAATTAATGAGCGCGATGGGGTGTCCCGATTGTCATAAGACGCCATCTTGTTTTTTTCGTATGAACCATATTGAACCTTCCTGTTATTATTATTTTTATAAAAAACAAAAGAATTTTTCCATGAGCGGGATTCAAACTCAGACCCTCGGCATGAGAGTCGGGCATGCTAACCTTTGGAACAGACAGGCTCAATATACTTAATTGGCAAGGTATTTGCTAATGACTTAATTTTTTGCCTGCTGAATAAGTTAGAGTTTGCTAAAGTTTAGCCAATGAAAATTAGAGTTTAGTAAACGATAGTTTATTTGGTAATCGCTAATTAAAAGTGACCGTATAGTTAGCTGGCAGTATTATTGAAAAATTAAAATTTTAGCTTAAAATTTGATGGGAAATTGTCTAATTAAGTTTAGTCAATGAATATTGGAGTTTAGTAAATTGTAGAAATAATTTTAATTAATTATTTTCAATACATAATTGACAAATCAATTACCTAAATGCGCAGTAAGTTTTGCGCAACTAAATAAAAATATATTACCATACGTGGATTTACCGCTGTGTCCTTAGTCACGGTATATAGGCGTTGTGTCTATACATGTTTGTATAAATGTAACCACATTATTTGACATGCAAATTGTCAATATGTCATCCATGGAGGTCTACATGTGTCATCATAACAAACAAATAAACAGTATCATTGATAAAACATGACAGTTGACAATGATTATATTTATAGATTCAATGGAAATAGAATGATCGAAAAAATAAGCTTAAGTAGAATGATGATAAATAATCTTGTGAAAATAAATTTAACAGACAATTCAAATATTCAGAATAATTTTAGACTATTTGGAGATACGAATAATGTTTAGATTACTTTAACGTTATCGATAAAATTTATTATATGTAGTTTAGTTATATTATTTTTGGTTTAAATATAATTTATCTATTTTTGATATAAGCTCAACACTAGTACACTTTAAAAATGATTTGACAATCATTCATAAATATTATTTTAAATTAATGACTCGCTTTACAAAGTTTTTATATGAATAAAAAATAGTAGTAATAAAAAATAGTTTTAACAGACAATAGTACTTTGGTAACCAAAACCACGTGCATTTGATGATAATGATGATGCTGATTGTAATTCAGTATCTGGTAATGGATCAATCTAATTTTTATAAGTACCATTAGTTGATATTGAAACAATTTCGTTGTAACTAAATCTGAGAAAACAATAGTTGTAAAAAAAGTAGTGAAACCAAGCCATTATTCCAAAAAGTGTCCAGATATATGAACAATTAATGATGGTGTTGATAATGGGACATATAAAAAACAAAATATTTTTTGATACCAAATAGAAACATCTGTAAAGTAGTTAAACTTAAAGGCTTCGGAATATCAGATAAAAATTCGTGTCCACATGACTCTATGTTGCAAATTTTGTTATTTGGTGCAATAGAATATCCACATATTTTTGCCATCATAAAAAATCCAAAAATTATTCATTTCAATTTATTAAACAGTTAGTTGAGCGTAGGGTCATTGAAAAAAAATCTTGTAACTCGTGCACAAATTTTAAATGATATTTATGAAATAAAAAAACGGGTAAACTAAATATTGATGCCTGCTGGTTAGATGGATGGGATTCAATTGCAGAAGTTATGAATAAATTATTAGCAAATGTTCACCAAGATTATAATGAATAAAGTGCACAGGTCATGCACAAACAAGAAACAAAACATTTTCATCAATAAATTCACGAAAATTCAATGTGTGTCTTCTCATCTTTTGAAGAATCAATCATTTATGAAGCTACCAATTCAAACATCAAATGTAAACGAAAAAATTGCACAGAAGCAATAATAGAAAAAACTTTTTTAAATAATCAAATATGTGTTGAAGCAAATGTTAGACAACACCCATTAGAACTTAAAAAAAATTATTCATTGAAAGAATTTCCAGTAGAGCTCAATTTAGATAAAAAATACAGGTAAAAAAAAATTTCATTCGACTGATATCAATCACTAAACTAATTAATCATTTTTTTCAGATTAATTGGTGTTGCTAGTCATCAACCAGGACATTTTATTGCCTATTGTCGGAAATCGTGGTACGTGGATTAAATGTGACAGCATGAAAGATAAAATCAAAAGTTGTGAATCAAAAAAAAAAATTGTACCTGAATTTTTTATTCATATAAAAACTTTGTAAAGCGAGTCGTTAATTCAAAAAAATATTTATGAATGATCGTCAAATGATTTTTAAAGTGTACTAGTGTTAAGATTATATCGAAAATGGATAAATTATATTTAAACCAAAAATAATATAATTAAAATTGTTTCTACAATTTACTAAACTCCAATATTCATTGACTAAACTTAATTAGACAATCTTCCATCAAATAGAGCTAAAATTTTAATTTTTCAATAATACTGCCAGCTAACTATACGGTCACGTTTAATTAGCGATTACCAAATAAACTATTGTTTACTAAACTCTAATTTTCATAGACTAAACTTTAGCAAACTCTAACTTATCCAGCAGGCAAAAAATTAAGTCATTAGCAAATACCTTGCCAATTAAGTATATTGAGCCGAACAGACTCAACCTATGCTATAACCTTCTAGTGAAAGAATATTTCTTTATACATCTGTCGGTAAAACAGTTATTATCAATAATCGATATTATCAGATTTTATTGATAATTATAAAGAGATAATTATCAGCGCTAGAAAATGTATGACTGCGTTAGTGGAGGAAAAGGTGGGGAATGTCGCTATATAAATAAACGTGCATCCTATTTCTTTCTCAACATATTCTATTGTCATACGATTTTCACATATCAAGAGGCACGGCAGTGGCTCGAGTCAAGTATGAAAAAGAGAATATAAGAGAACGACGATGAGATACTACAGTGTCTTATTATACATCAAATATTTTCCCCCCCTTCCGTCACCGACTGTCTCCGATTTTTATAAATTCAATTATAAAATATGATAGAGTTGAGTATGGACAATAACATTTGGTAATGATTCCATAAATCGATGTCCAGTTTTTTTTTTTAAAAAATTAGATTTTTTCGTTGCATAATTGAATATTCAGAGCAACTCAATATT
The DNA here is from genome assembly GCA_030523065.1 of Aphidius colemani. Taxonomy (NCBI): domain Eukaryota; kingdom Metazoa; phylum Arthropoda; class Insecta; order Hymenoptera; family Braconidae; genus Aphidius; species Aphidius colemani. The sequence continues at coordinate 3,422 of JAPYYR010001575.1, forward strand.
ACAATCTTTCCGGTTTTTGCCAAAACGACCAGATTACACCTGTTTGGTTGGTAAAACTGAACAATTGTTTTCCATCTTTCTTTCTCACTACGTGTCTATTCTTGGTGTAAAATACTGGCTGCACTGCAGAATATTCATGCATACATAACCTTCTTAGTATGTTAACTCTCACGTCAAATCTTAAAGTACGAATTAAAATTAACAATACAAATATAGACTTGTCGTGTATATACATTTATTATATCAAGACTCTCATTACAGCAGATAATAAGGGATAATACTTGGAAGAAAAAAATATTGAAGATTTGAATTGTTCGGATAGTGAAGATAACATAAAATAAAAAAATTTTATAAAATGAAATACTCTACACAAAAAGATGTGATGTCACAAAAAAAAAAAAAACCAAGTTTTTTTTACACAAAAAGAGTCAAGTATTCGAAATTGTCACCATTATCAAAGGATATGATGCCAAAAAATCAAGAAGGAAATCTATCTTAAATATCAATCAAGTCTCGATTGTTGACAAAATTTTATACTTGACCACGCCTGGTTCTTCTTAAAAAACACTGAGTTAGACGTGTTTTCTGGTGTGGTCAAGTATAAAATTTTGTCAACAATCAAGACTTGATGTATATCTAAGATAGATTTCCTTCTCGATTTTTTAGCATTATATCTTTGTGAATTTAAAAAATAAAACAAATAAAAGATTAGTATAATGATAATGGTCACAATTTCGAATACTTAACTCTTTTTGCGTATAAAAAACTTTTTTTTTTTTTTTGTGTGACTGTACATTAGAACGAGAAATAAGATAAGTCATAACCTCAATTATAAAAGTGATCCATCAATAATTTTACTATCCTTAGATATTTCATCGAATTTTTTTCGAATTATTTGTTGACTTGTCACCAGGTAACTTTCAATATAATTATTTCTAATGAAATCATTATTATTTCTTTAAAATTGTGTATCACCTCAATCGTATAAGATAACTGAAACATGAAGTAACAACAAGAACAACTGAAAAAATAGCCCTAAGTTGGGAAGATGATAAACGTCGGTTAATAAATAGTGAGACTGATACGTTGCCTTGGGGTTATGTACTTATTGAATGAATGTAAATAAATATCTATAAATGTATATTTTAAAATAAAATTAATTGCTACAAAATAAAAACCTATTGATTTTTCATTTATTTATTAGTTTATTGATTATCAATCCAATTATTATGACTATTGTCCTATAAAAGATATTTTACATACATTCAATTCTCTAGTCTTCTCAAAACTTTTTTAATCAAATAAATGTCAGAATGTTAAACTTTTTGTAGCTCCTCAGTATAAAAGCTTCCTTGTATTGAATTTTCTTGATGATCTTTCAGCTTATAAGTGACAGGTGATGTTTTATTAATTGTTTAGTAATTGTGGATATTTTGTTCATCCAATTTGGTTTATAAACTTATGTTGATTCAATTTAAATTTGATTTTAACGTTACAATGTTTCAAACTTTTGAATACAGTCTGTTTTAATATTTCTATTTTTTTACCGTTAATTTCAACAGGCTTCATTTTAATTGCTCGATGTTTCGTATGATTATATTTTTTAATTAATTCAGGCAACAGTTTTAACCAAATGTTCTATTAAACCGTTCAACTATTGATGCTTTTGAATGAGTAAATGTTGAATACATATAAACATTATATTTTCCATCATCGTTTCAAATGTTGAATTATAAAGTTCTGTTCTTGATCTACATGAAAATTTTTACATACTCGTCTTTTTTTGAATATTAATTCCATTGTTGCTGATGCCTTTTTCCCTGTTTTATTTTTATGTCTAACAGCCCAGCTGAATTTTGAGAAAATATCAATGACTTTCAAAATATAATTGTAGCCAGAGTTGACTGCAGAATGTTCAATCATTTCAACAAGATCAGCTTGCCAGGTTTCATCCTTATCACGAATGTCAATTTTACGTCGTAAAAAATTTTTTCTTGCTAGCGCATGCAATTGAGGCATAACATCTCTTTTATGATCGGCCATAATCCATAGACGGAGAAAAACTGACTGATCATTTATTTTTATCTATATCTCGATCTTTATCGATACATAAAAAGCAATATTTTTCTTTTCAACAACACATCTGACGAAATTTACTATATTCCATATCAATGTAACATGATCATTATGTATGTGCTTTACATTTGTATCGACCTGTAGCCAGACAATCGAAAAATTAATGTTATCACGTATGAAATGTTAAGGTATTCGTGCGTATGATTGACATAAATAAAATAAATCAACAGCTTTGTGTCTTCCCATGCAAAAAAAATGCTTATATATGATCCTGCTTTTCAACTGACACATCATCAAACATAAACAATAATTTCGGTTTCGCTCCATCAACTGGTACTACTTGATCATTATCAAAAAATTCATAATATTTTCTTTCTCTGAGTGGATCTAATAATTTTTTTAAATACCCATATTTTAGTTGGTATAATGATTAACTATATATACTGCAAATCGTAAACCGTTTGGATCAACAATTTAACTCAGTAAAGCGTTTTTTTACTACAATTACTTCCTTGAATAATCGCACATCTTATTGTATTTGGTATTAAATCACCGTGTCGTTTTTCTTTCAAACCATTTCCACCTTTTGATGTTATTATATCAAAATTGATACCCGGTAATTTAAGAGCTTCTTTCTGGTACTCCATCTTGATGAGGACTAAGCACAAATGATATAAATTCAATCGTTTTATAGCAAAGCAAATCAGTTTGTTCTTAACTATGATTAAGCATACATCACAGAAGAAAAAAGACATAAAACGTGGAAAAGGAATACGCAATAAATTAATAAATAAATTACCATTTGAACTTCATCTACCTGGTTATTTATATTGTGGACCAGATACTAAGTTAGAGAAACGTTTAGCGAGAGATGATCCTGGGATTAACCCTTTAGACGTGGCTTGTAAAAACCACGATATTGCATATTCAAAAAATCTCAACGATATAAAAGCAAGAAATGCAGCTGATGATATTCTAGCACGTGCAGCAGCCAAAAGTATTTTTCCTAAAAACGGAAGTTTGAGTAAGAGGGCAGCAGCTACTTGTTACTGGAGCGATGAAAATGAAATCGAAATTTGGTATGGGTTGTGTCAGTAAGAATAAAAAGAAATGTAAGACGAGAAGACGATTTACCTCTATAAAAAAATTGAGAAACAAATAAGAAGACTGGTGGTGAAATGATCTGAAAAAAAAGTCGTACAGAAAGAAAAATGGAAATCATTAAAAAAGTATTATTTTCAAAAATTGTGCGAGCAGCAAAACAAGCAATGAAAGAATCAAAAAATTTATCTCTTCTTATTAAATCAGCATTGAAGGGTGCAAAACCAGCGATCAAAACAAGTGGCGATAAAAAAGCTATAACTGTACCCCGAGTTTTACCAGTCGCTCAACATATTGGTGGAGCTCTACCGCTTTTCATTCCAATTTTTTCAGCAATATCAGCATAAAGTGGATTAGTTGGTGAAGCATCAGGAGTTGTGAAAGAAATTAATGCAGTAAATTCAAGCAAAGAACAATTGAATGAGAATGTAAGGCATAATAAAGCTATGGAATCGATTGCCGATGGAAAAAGACTTTATTTGTCGAGTCATAAAAGCGGAATGGGACTTTAACTTTCTCCAAAAAACTTCAAGTGATGCTACCACAAAGAGCCTTGACTGACATTGAATTATGAAAATCTGCTAAACAATTAAAAATTGCTAATTTTCGTGGAGTCTTCATTCGAAATGATATGCCAAAAAATGAACCATGGAAACGTGAGTGTGATGATAAAGAAAATTCTGGAACACATTGGGTGGCATATAAAGAACTTAATAAAAATTTAGCAATATACTTTGATAGCTTTGGCGTCTTGCAACCACCGAAAGATCTTGTCAGTCATCTCGATGTCGGTAGCACCAATTATAAACGTTATCAAGATTGGAATAAGTATAACTGTGGACATTGATGTCTCGCATTCTTCACTGAAAAACTATAAAAGCATAGAAAAAATTTCATTCATATCAGTCATATATTTACCTCAATAATGAGCGATACATTTACTTTAACTCTTACCAGGGAATCATCAGTATTAGAAACGGATTAATTTTCACTAATACAATTATCAAGTGAAAAAAATTATTCTTTAGCACGGATTCCGTTTTTATTCTTTACATCGTTCCTTAATATTGATCGTGAAAATAATGTAATTTCCTATTTCCATAGTGATGAAATAATTGAAATACCACCTGGAAGTTATGAAATAGATGATCTTGCTGCATTTCTGAAGGACCATCATATTAAATTATCATACAATTAAAATACCCTGAATTCATATATCAAAAGTAAAAACGTGATTGATTTTACAAAACCAAGATCACCAAAACTTTTACTTGGGTTTGCATCGAGGATATTGAAATCTTCGAGAATACATGAATCAGATTATCCAATTAATATTTTGAAAGTGAATACATCAAGAATTGAGTGTACATTACAGCTGGAGCGTACGTAAATCAACAAAAAGTTCATACAATTTATAATTTATCCCTCTGTACCATCTGGTTATAAAAAAATTGAAGTACCAGCAAATCCAATTTATTTACGAATAACTATTAAAACCATTGATTATTTCCAATTCAATTGGAAGAATATAACTTGTCTCAATTGTTTTACACGTCGAAATGAGTAATGAAAATATTTTCGATATCAACGCACCAGTTCAATTTTAACAACGATATATCCAACTATGAACTGCATGCTCATCAAACATTTAGATCAAACAGTTTCGATAATAGTGATCGAATGAGAATATCAATTCACAATCAAGATTTATTTATTTTACAATCAAAAAGTTGTATACATATAAGTGGACAAATAGCATATCAAACGATCCTGCATGAACTCCCAATTAATGTTATAAAATTAGTGAAAAATGCGATGTGTTTTTTATTTGATGAAATGCGGTATGAGTTAAATGGAGTTGTAGTTGATAAATTAAAGAACGTTGGTTTTACATCTACAATGAAAAATTATTTGTCATTAAATTCAAGAATGAATTATGAAAATGCAGTGTGGATAAATCAAAATGATGATGATATAAAATTAATGAATAACAACGGATATTTTGATATATGTGTTCTATTGGAAATGATTTTCGGCTCTGCTGAAGATTACCAAAAAATAATTGTCAATGCTAAACATGAAATAATTATGATACGATTGCGTCCGAATATCAATTCAATTGTTCGAGATGATGAAACAGTTCCTGATTCGCCAGGACTCGATTTCAAAATTACAAAAATTGAATGGCTCGTACCGTATATAATGTTATTAAATAAAAATAAAATTGATCCGATGAAATATATACAAAAAGATCTTATCATTAGGATTGGATTTAGAAGCTGGGATTTATATGAATATCCATTACTACCACAAACAACACATCATATATGGACTGTGGAAACTACAACCCAATTGGAAAAGCCACGTTATGTTATTCTTGGTTTTCAAACAAATAAAAAAAAATGATTGGAAAAGAGATGCAACACATTTCGATCATTGTAGAATAACTAATGTTAGACTTTATCTTAATTCACAAATTTTCGCTTATGGTAATTTGAATCTTGATATTGAGAAACTTCAAACTAATGGTATTAGTAATAAAACAATTGATAATACTTTAATTTCAGTGTATCTATTTATATATTTATATATTTATTCATCTACATATCTTCATCATGATCAAATCCTTGTAAATTATATGAAGAATCATCTAATAGTTAATCTTGGTCATTATCACCACTGAAAACGATAGTTAGTGTTCCTCTCTTGCCAGCAGTTTCTAGCTCATTAAATTCCTCATAATCTTGATTGAAATGTTCGGCGAATCTTGCTACTGTTACAGCTGGTCCAAATTTTTTGTTAGATATCTAGCTACTTTTGTGATTTTGTCTACGACGTTTTTTCTAAAATCTTTCAATGATCTGCGTTGGTTTGCTTTTTAAAGTTTTTTTGCTTTTGTAGAACCCGTTTTGAATATCTGTAGACAGAATAAAAAATTTTCGATTATTAAAATAATAATAAAACTAACAATTTGAACAAAATAATAAATCGAATAATTAAATCAGATAATGAAAATCAAAGAATGTTAAGTTTAATAAAAAATTGTACTCACTTGTTGTTTTTTTGAAGACTAAGCACAGGATACGAGATGCTTGTTAGACTGAACGAAGAGTGATGCGTATTCTCTGTGCACGAGAATATATACTCGAATCTTAAACCTCCTCCGGAGAAAAAATTCCCTTTCCAGAGAGGAATTCTCTAGATTCTTGATCAATACAGAGTTTATCATTTTATTTATCCGATCTATTCTTCCCTTAAAACGTTTATTATCACGAGCGAGTTCTTCCCATTGTCCAACTAGAGTGGTTTTGTATGCATACAACCAGGTATGCTTAAAATGAACTTTCGGTGTTGAATCGAATAAAACTTTGAGTTTATTGATTTCTGAATTTCTTATATTTTGAGGTCGTTCCATAGTTGCTAGATTTTTTATCTTCCCAATTTGATGATTTTGGCACATCATAAGTTTTTCATTTATCCTCATCGAACAATTGCGTTTTGTCTAAATATTTATCGTAAAAATCTTTATTCTTGTACATTTTTATATCTAAATTAGTAACAAAAATTTTAATTAATATTCATATAATCAGAAGATTAATTTATTTTGAGGTTCCAACTTATTTTGAGGTTATTACTTACTTGTTATTTTTTTAACAGGTTCTACTTTTCAAAATTAATCCACAAGAAGAAAGAAAACTTTCTTAAAAATGCACTCGCTTATATACCATCATCCCCACTTATTGATTACTAGCGCTAATAATCAGTTGATTTAAATCATCGATAAAAAGATAATTGTCAATATCGACAAATGATAATAACTGTTTTACCAACATAAGTGTGTAGGAATATTCTTTCACTAGAAGGATATAGCATAATCTCTTGTCTGTTCCAGAGATTAGCATGCAAGACTTCATGCCTAGGGCCCGAGTTCAAATCCCGCTCATGGAAAATATTTTTGTTTTTTATAATAATAATAACAGGAAGATTCAATATGGCGTCTTACAAAAGAGGGTAGGTAGTTGAATAAAAGCTGCGATCAGAAAGTTCTGAATTGATAGTTCACAAATAATATTAGTATTAAATAATTATTTTTCAAATCATAAGCAAACTATTAGGTGAAATCAATTGAAGGATTTTAGAACTTATTAATTTATCATAAACGATTCATTAATTTGATAATTTGATGCCGTAACCTTAGCGGAATCTCGATTCGGATATAAAATTTATATTGCAGTCGATTGCAAATAATCAGCTTATTGTAACTATCTAGCTTTCATGATTTATTAACCTTTCATTCATTCATAAATGAATCATAAAAAAAAAGTTCATTAATATTCATTTGGTCAAATAACAAGTACCTTTCATTCTTCATCGAACGTGTTTGTTTGTTGTGGTTGTTATTATTTGTCGACAGCCACCCAATATCTCCAAGTCTCATTGAAGTTTTAGAAATTTGAAGATAATTTTTCAAATACGTTTAGTCATTTAAACTTGATGCATTTACATTCGATATAGATAAAAAAAACTACTAAAAAATAAAAATCAAAATACATCAATTTGATCACGAATATATAATGCACGAACAGGTAACATTATTGGTATGTTGTAAGACTTGGTATAATCAGTATTACACCTAGCATGAGCTGGGCCTATATACTCTCTGGTCATATGCGAATGATCATGGTAACTAACATCTTGCACCAGGAAAATTTCCTCACATGTATGACATTTTGTGGCACTTTTAAATCCATGTTCCTGTTGTTTAGTTAACGGTTCCAGTTGTAACGAATTCAGAAGAATATTGTTGACCTGGTGAGCTAGCTATCACTACTTGTATTTTGTTTGTTACACCCACCGAATCAGCCGAATTTTTCAAAAAATTTATTCAATAAATCCATGGTCAATTCACCCCATTTCATAAATCTATCTATACTATCCAGAGAATTAAATGATTTGTAACCCGCACTCAATATACGAACCAGCTTCTCACATCTTTCGGTTGAATACATTTTTTAACGGCTATATATTTTTTTTTGTTAATCAGGTAGTTGTATAAAAAATGTATTTATATTGTCTGAAGGCCAAAGAAAGAAAAGAGAAAAAAATATAAAAAGAATAGAAATTAAAATGTGCATAGTGGGGAAAATAAAATAATCAATCTCGATGCATGATTGAGCCAATGCAGCTACTATAATCGAAGGTGCTTGTCGGCCGTCAACGATCATGTTTCGATGTTTGTTCTCCACGTAAATAATTATCTCTACATGAAATATAAAACAATCAAATTATTAAATAATTTATATATATTCGGAAAATATGGGCTTCTCTACTTTTTTATTTGCTATGCATTTTTTAATTTTGAGATATAGTGTACAAGCGTCATTTATGTCAGTTTATGTTATTAGATTATTCAAGCAAGAACTCTGCTTTATTTTATTTTTCAAGTGAGCCAAGAAAAAAGTGTGTATCTGTATAAAAATGAATATGGGCTTTTTAAATAATCTGGTGAATAGATATTTTCGATCAATTTCAAAAAAGCTTTTTAATTTCATTTATTTTTATTAATTTTGATTTTTTTTTTTTTTTTAAAGGAAATGATTCCTTATCGAGAAGCTCTCTGCAATTTATGTAAGTCAGGAATGTAGTGTAGATATAGACAACGTGCTAATCTTGTCGTTTCAGTAGCTTTGCATGAACGGAATTTGATTTTGGTTAGTATTGTGATTTTTATTCTTAATTTTAGAATATTTTAATATTCTATTTACTTTTCTCGGCAGATTAAGTATCATATTGGAGCAATATTGAGAGCTTTAAAATCAAGCAATTTATTTTTAAAATTAAGTATAATTAAAAATGAATAAAAATAATCATATTTAATTTTTCTATTCATTATATTTTTTTGTTTTAGCTGGTTTCATAATGTTTAATGATGATAATTTAGATGCTAGACCTCGAATGAAAGTTTGTATGTACTTTCATAAAAAAAAATTCAAGTTTCAAATTATCGATAATAGTGCAGTGCAAGGTAATGTCTAAGAAGATGTAGGTGACTTAGCTATGGATGGAGAAGAACATGAAATAATAATAGGAGGACTTGGAGGTGACAGTCTAAATATGTATATACACTCATTTATTTTTTTCAGTAACGACATTGTTGAAACTAATTTGAAATTATACAGAATAATAAATATATGTGTTTCCGTTTATTTCTAGCGACTCATACACTGGTCCCCGATGATCGATATGGTACAACTATAACTGATGGTTGGTGAAATTTGTTTGACAATTATGAAAATTATAATAAAAAAAAACCTTAATTTATTTTTTAATTCAATCAACTGGACTACGAATAAAGAGATAAATATTCAGACAACAATGAATAAATATAACAATAAATTAATAGCAACAATACCTACAATTAACAACAACAATATACAACAAAACATAATGAAAATTTATCGTCGAACAACAGATAGACAATCGTAAGTGAGAGAACAAATGGCCAAAGCCATCTTGTGATACATGATGAGGAAAAATTTGCAAACTGCAGCAAACTTATATTATGTACCTAAAACAACATTAAGACTTAGAATTAAAATTTATCATCAAACAAACGATATTGAACTGGCTGTTATGAAAAGTAAATATTTTTTAACTTTTTTTAATTTTTTTCTGTTAGTAACACAAAGAAATCATCAATTATTATTTCGTTTTTTCAATTCATAGTGATGGGAAGCAAACTTCCAATATTAACCATTGATCAAGAAAAAGAGCTTGTCAAGTATCTGTTGAAAAAAGAAGAAAAACTTGATGGATTAGAACTGAGAGAGCTACAAGTACTGGGGTACCAGTTGGCTGAAAAAAATAAAATGGATCACGTATTTCGAGGTGGTCGAGCAGGATATGATTGGGTCCATTGTTTTTTCACACGTCATCCTGAAATAAGCCTGAGAAAGCCTGAAGCAGTGTCAGAAGCTCGAGCACGAGCTTTTAATAAAATAGTCATCAACAATTTTTATGTTTTGTATGAACAACGAATGGTTGTTCATAATTTTTCACGTGGTAGAATATACAATGCTAATGAAACAAGCATTTCAGTTAATAAAAAGACCATGGCCTAATTATAGCTTGAAAAGGCAAAATACAAGTAGGTAAAAGAACAGCATTCGACAAAGGAAGAACAATTACTGTCAAATGCTGTATTCCTGCTAGTGGTAGTTGCTTGCCTCCGGTTTTTATCTTTCCTCGTAAGAGGATGAAGGCAGAGGTGGATCAATACATCATTATTTCACAAATGGCTTGAGTGATTCGTTCTTTGAGTCCAGCCAATTGGAGACGACCCTGTGATGCTAGTGTTAGAAGGCTATTTGAGCCATACAAGCAGTTCACTTGTTTCAAAATTTGCCAGAAGCCACCACATTATAATGGCTTGTTTACCGCCTCACATAAATCATAGACTTCAGCCTCTTGATGGGTCAATTATGCAACCTATCTCAAAGTACCACTCACAAGCTGTTGCTGATTCCAGGCAAGCTAATCCTGGAAGGCTTTTAGCAGGAAAAATATAGCAGCAAACATCAAAGGTGGCTTCTTAAAAACAGGCCTTTTGTCATTCAATAGAAACGTCTTCAGTAAAACCGACTTTGCTCCATCAAGACCATCACAATAACAACAAATTCAACAACAGCAACAAGTATATCTTTAACAGCAACAATAACAACAAATCCAACAACATCAACATGAACAAATCCAACAACAGCAACAAATAAATCTTCAAGAAGATCAAAAAATCCAACATCATCAACACATCAAACAGCAGCAACAAATACCTCTTCTACAGATCCTGGAGCCAATATTAGTAATTTGCATGAGTTAGATGGAATTTTGAGTTCGTTGAGCTCATTGTCAATGCAAGATGATCTACCCAGATCAATATTTTTAAAAACTCATTCAAGAAAACATAGCCCATATGATGTGAAGCCTCATAAAATTAAAAATTTTGGATTCAGCAGACTTCAAACCATGTCACCAACAAAAAAACGACGTGGAGGCAAAGCTGCTATTATTACTGATGATAAGTTCATTGAAAAAAAATAAAAGAATACATGAAGAAGAAAAGGAAGCAAAGAGGTTGGAAAAAGCCAATAAATCAAAAGCTGCAAAGAAAAAAACACAAAAATTTTGTAACAATGATAATGAAGAAGATAAATAAAATGATGTTGCTTGTATTATTTGTCATAAAAAAGGAAAGAAAATGAAGCATGGATCCAGTGTGATTTGTGTGACAGCTGGTCTCATTTTGTTTGTGTTGGAGCTACAGCTGATAGCTGTGACCAAGAATTTTTTTGCCAAAGCTGTTTATTATGATTTTTTTTAAATGTTTTGAATGTTGTTTCATATTCTGTTTTTTTATACTTTGTTGAAAATTTATAACATTTGAATATAAATTATTACTTTTTATTTACTACTGATAATAATGGGGAATAGTATAGATATAGGGACTTTGTATGCAACTCTATACGGAATGTTAACATTGTGATCGTGGTTGTTGGTAACTTTTTATCGCCTCTCATTGGTTCTCATTCGCAATAATAATAAAGTCTTTTTTTTGCAGAATTAATAGAAATAAAAAAAAAAAAAATTTAGAGGTAAAATGGACATTTTTTTTCCTATTTAGATATATGTAAATAAGTGTGCGTTTTGCCATGAGTATCCGTTTTACCCGAATCTTTCTTATATTATTTTTGTGTTGAATTAATTACGAACTTGATGATTATTACTAAAAAAAAAAAATGAAAATCCGTAATAACAAATTTGAAGATCGATTTTACTTTTGTTGACACAGATACGGTGGTATAATAAAAAAAAAGAAAAAGCATAACCATAAAATTTTATGTCGTTACGATTTGTCAACAAAAATATTTATCGGTTTCCACGGATTTTTTCATTATATGAAACAAAAAAGCTGAAACAAAATGTTGTTAATTGATCAAACTTCAGATTATTCATATTCAATTTAGTGATAGCCGTCAATTTATAAAGTAATATGCATCTAAAGTTGCATCGTCCTACACATAGACTTTACCCTTTCTTAAACCAATGTTGACCAATTACGATAATTTATAAATTGAGCATACACCCATTTTCTGGACTTAACAATTTACAACAAACTAAAAAATCAGTTGCTCTTCAACACCCGTTTACCTAACATCTCTAAAGAATATTAATTCGAGTACAGCGGGTTTTTTTTATATTCAATAATAAAAAATGGTAGTGTCTGTCTTTGACGAAACAATTAATTATATTTCAATGAAATAATAAAATGAATGTAGTGTTAAATTTTAGGTTATATGTGTTATTCCTATTATTTTGTTCAACACCCATTATCCCACATCCACTGATAGCCCTGTATCAGACGCAAGGCCTCACAACCTTTCCCGAATTATTGTGGTCAATTTGGATACGTGGTGTGAAAAATATTTTATCATCACCAAAGTATAGTCCATTTAGTTCACATGTTATTCATTGCTTTAAGAAAATTAAATTCCAACACAGAGGTAGTCCTCATGCACATATTTTGCTATGGTTAGCTGATGCACCTGATTATTCATTTAATCACCATGATTAGTCATTGGTACACATTCACAAAATTGCATAAGATAAATTGATCGAATAATCTCTGTATCAGCAGATCATGTATCAAATCTGTATCACATCACGAATCCAAATTGACCACGTTAATTTAGGAAGGGTTGTAAGGCCTTGCTTCTGATACAGGGCTATCAGAGGATGTGGGATAATGGGTTGTAAATAAAATAATAGGACTAACACAAACAAATCCAAACACTTCCAGGTAGAAATTCAGTGTTCGGCTGCGTATATTGTATATCAATACAATTTAGATAAAAGCTTGTCTTTTCTTTAACTTCAGAGTTGAAAAATAGTCTAAAAATATGAATTCGATTGAAAAACGAAGAATATCACAACTATTATATATTAGAAAAAGAAGAGCTCATGAAAAGAACAGATTAGAAAATACGATACCTTTAATTAATATTGACAGTGTGTTAAATGATTGTAAAAAGGTAACAACTAGTAAAAAATATAGTATAGCATTAGATATCAACGGATCTCCGTTACACAAATAATTGCTGACAAGATGGATTGAATTTTTACAAGATAAGAAATTTTATTGAATTAAAATTAAGTGGTTCTTTCAATTATTTGAAGTGTTTTTATTTCATAGTAAATATGAAATATTATAGTAAAAATATGAAAGTCTAACAACCATAGAAGTATTGGATTATTATTAAGAGTTATTCAGGTTATGTTTAAATTTTTTGTCATTTCGTTGAATAATTTTTAGAAGATGAATAATACAACCAATATTGTAGAAGACGTGTCGAAAATTATTCTTGAACTCGAAGATTATGTTAATCATTTTCAAAAAGAAGCTCACTCAATATGGCAAGGCCTTAAAAACTTGCAAATATTGCATAATCAAGTTATGGACGATTGTCGAAGTAAGATAATCAAATATTTACAACATTGACAATGTTACAAATTTTAATACGTCCTTTTTCAGATATTAATGAAACTTTTCTCCAATTAATCACTACTGTGTCAATTGAAATGGATGAAGACAGTGATGTAGTAGTACCACCAAGTCCAATTTAAAAAAAATCAAAAGCTGCCTCAAAATATGTTTCTCTATCAAAAAAAAAATCGAATCCTTACGATAAATCAGGAGAAAAATGTGGAAAAAAGAATAAAAATTTACTAATGGAATGTAAAAATAAAAAAAAAATACATTTAATTATTTTAATTGTTATTATTATTATTTTTATAATAATAATAATTATTATTACTATTTCTTCCCCCACAATCGCTATTTTACCTAGCCGTACCTGACACAATATAAATTTTTTGGTGCAATAATGCTGCAAGCTTTATTGTGTCTGCAAATTAGCTCGCTGCTCGCTCGCTACATGCGTTTTTGCGAGCGTGCTGCAACATTGTATATCGCGCAAGAATTTTGCCGCTTGTTCGCTGCAAGACTGAATTTCTACCTGCACTGTGGCTTATATTTTAACTTTATTCACTTTATTATTTCACTAAATTATAAGTATTTGTTTTGCTTATCGTATATTGAGTTGACTCTAGAAGTGTTGTCAAAGACAGACACTACTATTTTTTATTGTTAAGTGTAAAGCAATTCCGTTGTACGCGAATCAATATTGATTAGGGATGTAGCCTAAACGAGTGTTGAAGAACAACTGATTTTTCAGTTTGTTGAAAATTGTAAAGTCCAAAAAATGGGTGTGTATTTGTGGGAGGTTTTGAGGAAAATTCGGGACTTGTGTAGGCCATAAAAAAACGTGTTAAATTGCAGAAAAATAAAAGTTAGAATTTTAATGATTGAATGAGGAATCGTATTTCGTGCATTTATTTAGTTTAGTGTAGTTTGTAGTTTTATTTGTTACGGAGAAAATCTATGCATTTGTAGACCATGTGTGGGCCTACCCGGGTTGAAAAATATATATCGAAAATATATGCGAAAATATATTAAATAAATATTTTTTATATATTTTGGAAATTTCTAGATATATTCTAGTTATATTTGGATTTTGCCGCGCGGAGTATATCTCGATATATAGCTTAACAATTTTTAATAATTATTGTTTAAAGAACCTAAAATCACTCTCTGGCAAGTAGTTCCATGGCCAATGGTTAACCAACAACTGTCATTGCTATCCAGAGGAATATCTAAAAAATTATTTTTTTCAAAATTTCCACAAGTCCGATTCTTCTCTGGACTTAGAAAAACGCGGTTTGGGTAATTTGTGCATTTTATTTTTCTAAGTTTTTCGAGAAGAAGCTTGGGAGCTCCAAAAGAAACGCTTGTGTATACAAATATACGGTATATATTTAATAAAAATTAATGTATTTTTCGTCAATTAATTATTTTTATTTTATTTATTTAGAACTGTTATTTCATCGAACTGTAATATAATTTTACTTAGTGCAAAATAAATAGCAATTTCAATGATAAAAAAAAAAAAACTAAAAACAAACAAATATACAAGTATAATTAATTTTCTTCATCAGAAGATGGTTCATTAGTGACTGGACACTGAGTTGAACGCAATTCATAGAGTTTATTATTGATCGCTTGACCAAATCCCACCAACGTAAATGTATTTTTAAATTTTCGTTGAACTGAATCTGAAAAGTAAATTATATCCGTATATATTTAAGTTTTAATCATTATAATCTCATTTGGACTACATCTCGTATTTCAATAAGTATCGTTGTTTCTTACGCTTTATCGCATTTACAATGCGCTGGTCAAGTGCTGTGAGTTTTTGTGATGTTTCATCATTTTTTTAAATTTTGCATTGACCTCCTTTATAATTACTTTTTAGAAGTATTGCCATAGGAAATAGACTCATGACTAATGATGTACCCATAAACTTATATGACCCTCTCGAAAGTGCAAGTCTATTGCAGGTCTGTAACAGTGATTTTAGATTCTGGTTCTCCAATTTCAATCTGCAAAAAAATGAAATATAAATAAAAATTTAATTAAATTAAATCATATTTAAAGTATAAATAAATTTCAATATGAAAAGAATAAAGTTAGGAATAAGTGATATATCAATTTTAAAATTGTTTTCAACTGGGTAAAAATATTTGCTTACCAAGCCTTCAGAAAATTCGCCGTCCTCTAAATTCATGGCATTTATAATATTTTCCCTGCTCTCAGGTGACGCGTAACTTGGTCGACGAGTAGATGGTTCTTGGTTAAAAGATTTTTAAACCTCATCATCTTTGCTTAATTTTTCAATCTTTGCATCTCTCTTTTTAATTGCTGTCGAAAAAAATATAATTAAAAAAAATTAGTGTGTGTGTGATACGCTCGAGGGAAGTGAAACTTCTTTCGTGAGTGATTGTATTATAAAGATAGACTCACAAACAAAGGAGTAAGAAGGGAAGAGGTTCGTGAAGTTAGCCTGCCTTAATTCTGGAAAAATTATTTAAAATACGCATTAGAATCTTCTGAATTTGTACTAATTTATACCGCACTTGTTTAAATTTGTATCTCAAAATTTAGGTGCAGG
>JAPYYR010001576.1:0-14259 GCA_030523065.1 Aphidius colemani
GATCAATTCCACGTGAAACCAAATGGAACGTCGTTGTTGATTTGTACTTCTACAGAGACCCAGAAGAGGTAAGATATATTTTTGCTTTTATTAATTTATCACTCGAGTTTTTAAATAGCAAATAGCTAATAATATTTTTAATGTGATGATACAATTATGTCCAGAATTAAAACTGTTGGTACATATGGCTTAATCTTTTCTGAAATAAAAAATACAATTAATTCACGTATTTCAATGAAAAGGTTTCTATTTTGTAATATCAATAATATTTATACAATTTTTTTATTTAAATTTCAGGTTGAAAAAGAAGAAGAAATTAAAGAGATTGCTGCTCCACCACAAAAAGAGTATGTTGCTGATCCAGTTGAACAAGGATGGGGTAATGAAGCCGAAGTTGTAGTTCCAGCAACTGAAAATTGGGCTGATGATGCTGCACCAGTAGCACCAGTTGTCCAAGCTCCAGTTGTTCCATCAGAAGATTGGTCTGCTCCAGCTACTGAAGCTGCACCAGCTGCACCAACTTCCCAAAACTGGGGAGGTTCATCTGCTGAAAAATGGGATTAAATATAAACAAATTTATTTGAATTAAACTGCATATAATTTTGTACAAGTATTTAATAAAGCCAGATATTAAAAAATTGAGTGCATTTATATTTTTTTTCTTATTTATTTTTATTTTATTGGTTCCACTTGTTTCATCATTATTCTCGTATTAAATGAAATGAATTTTTTAAAAAGATGGTAATATAAACTCAAGTAAATTTGATAACACAAGTAGAGTTTGAATTATTTTTAACCCATTCAATTAGTTCACAAGTTTGGCAGACTAATTGTTTTATATATCCACTGATATAACAACCAACAGAGTTAAAATCATCAACCTGTGTACAGTTGGATTCATTACATCTGCTTGGGGTGACATAAACATTGCTGGGGCTACTTTCAACATCGGTTGGGCTAATTTCAGCATTGCTTGTACTACTTTCAACATGTACAGGGCTAAAAAAGAAAACATTAAATCTACAAATAGAATTAATCATTTAATAAATAAACCAATTAATAAAACATAGACAACCTTGGTTCTATAGGCTTGCAATCGTTTTCATCACTATCCAACTCACAATATGGATCAATTGAGTTGTTTTTCAATCTCTCACACATTTTTAAATTAATTTGTTTAACCCGATTACGTGAAGCAACATAGATAGACTGATGTTTTGATGATATTTCCATGGCCTCTATTTCTTCATCTTCAGGAACTACCTGAAATTTATCTCGTAATTCTGTTTTAATTGTTCCATTGTCAGTCCAATGAACGATTTTATAAACTTCACCTCGGTCTGCAAACAAAATAGTAATTAATTATGAGTCATCAGTTAATTATTTAAAGGTATACTTACTTGTTCCAGCATAAATAATTGTAAACTCAACATTAATGCCACAAACCCTTTTACTAATTCTATCAACAACAATTTTCGTGAGATGGAATTGTTTCTTTTTCAGCTTAAAAATTGGTCCACCCATTATTGGCTCAATCACTGTGTCCATGATTAAATAATCTCCAGTTGCATTATGATAGTTTGATAAATCTTGTTGACAAAGTCTTGGTCTAGCTTGAGGCATATCAACTGGATCTGATGTGGCATTACCTTTATACTCTATTTTCATAAATTCACCATCAAACGCCTTATTGATATCATCAATATGAAATATACAAATTCCTGAATCAAAACTTTTACTAAAATTATCATCAACTTTTAATGATGAAAATGTGCCATAAAAAAATGTATCATTTTCATGTACTTTGTAAATGCTGTCTGTAAATAATAATTCATAATAAAATTAATTGAAAGTTAAATGTTTTATTATGAGGATTTTTTTTTCCAAATTTAAATTACTCATTGTTTCAAATGATGGACAGTTAAGTCTTGCTTTGGCGTATGTTGTCCAGGTTTGTGGTTTATATAATGACCCATTATCATTTTTGCATACTCTTGCTACTCGAAAATATATTCTTTCTGCTGGATCTGTATCAAATCTGTGTCCTTTAATATAATTATTAAAAAATTATTAACAATTAATTGATTCTCTCGTCCAAAATAATGCTTCTTACTGTGTTCTATTGTAGACATTTCATCAATCGTTAATATTTTTTTTTTCTCATCAACATTCCCAGATTCTTGTAAAAAAAATAAAACTTGATCATCAACATCAAATGATCCTACATAGTCTTCATTACCTTAAGTTAAAAAGAATATAATTAGCAAGCAATTTTGTCGAAGAAAATAATGTATTTGAATAATTACCATGTGGCCGAATACGATGATAATTTTTTGACGTTTGAATATCAATTGGATCCAGTACATTATTATTTATCATTTTTAAATTTGTTCGAAATATAGATGATGAATCATAGTCGCCTTTAATAGTTTGAGGCACACCAGAGTAAAGTGTAGTTCCATTTGGAGTCATCAATGCTGTTGCTCTTGTGCTGGCTCCACTACATTTTGGTGAGACAGGTGAATTCCACTTGATCCCTTCATCTAAACTAAATTGAAAATCTTTCTACAAGTTTAAAAATTTAGTTATTCAATTAATATACACAATTTTATCATCATTACTTTCTTTAATTTATTTGTAAACTTACATGAATGATCCAATTTGTTGATAAATCATTGGTCACTCCACAAATAAATAATCTATTTATTCCAAACGGTTGAATTATTTTTATGCTAGTGTTACCAAAGTCGTGCTGAAATTTTATATATATAATGTTAAAAAAGAAATAATATTTAAACTATCAATAGTTACCATTTGGTCTTTTAATTAAATTTATTGAATTAAAATTATAAAAAAAAAAAATCCTTACGTGTTTGTTGATACTGGTAATATCAGCTAAATCTAATTTGAAAATATGACCCCTTAAAATTGAATAAATACATTAAATAAATAATAATTATTGACAATGATAATTGAATCGATTAATGATAATTAAACAAAAAAAAAAAATACCTTCCTCCAACAAAAAGCCTGTTGTTTACGTGGTCCAAATAAAAAATTGGATGTTCAATAGAACCCACATCAAACTCACGAATATATTCTTTGAAAAAAAAACAATAATAATATTATTAATACTATTTATCAATAGTTATGATGAAAAAAAAAATGATTAAATACCTTCTGGAAGTATTTCAGAAGTGTTGAGAGCTGCCCCATTGATCGACCAAATAGTTACTGTAAGTATTAAAAAATTATTAATTATATACGTATTCATATTTTTATAATTCAACAATAAATTATAGGCTGTTAAGAGAACAATTATTTAATATAAAAATAAGTCAAGAAAGTTGTTAATTTATATTCTTTGCAATATACTGAAATTCTTCGAGAAAATAGTGGGGATAATTATCAAATATTTAGCAATTTATAAATTTGCAAATCGTGCAATTTTTATAAACATTTTTCATGACAATATTGTCATGAATTTGAGTATACAAATAAATAAAAACATAATAAAAACATTTAGTATAAAATCACGTATTAATAACAATTGAAATGTCATTTAAGATATAGTTGACTACTTTTAAATAATTTATTTGTAACACATACCTTGAAGACCTGAATATTAATAAAATAAAAGAAAAGTCAACAGACAATAACTCATCATATTAAAAGCTTTATTTGTAGATACAAAAAAAAACATTTACAGTACTTATAAAAAATCAGAGACACTAAAAAATAATGTTTAATCATCATTTTAAGTGATGAAAAAAATTTTTTTAATGTAAATTTCTGTAACTTTTTATGTGAAACTGATGAAAGGAGAACCAGGACAACATTCTTCTTTAGTTTTTTCTGGTGCTTCATCAGAATAACTAATGACAAGTTGTTCAACATCAAGTGTACTCTTGAGATAATCTTTACTGCCATTTAAAACACCAATTTCATCAAAAGCAAGTGTTAAATTGAATGCACTTGGACCGAAAGCATCTAATTTTTCTCTGGTCATTTGAACAAATGGCATAACTCTTTTCATGTATTTTTTTAATTCATTTTTCTTTCCCAATTCACCAGCAATTATTTTATTTTCTGGAAGTGTTTTAGTATCACTATTCCATAAATCTTTCATTGTTGTCAAGACAATTGCTTGCCATGTTGGAAAAGTTTTAGCAACCCAAATAGTTCCAGTTGTTGGTTTAACAACAGGTGTTGCATCACCTTTACCTTTACCAGATTTTTTAGGTGCACAATGATTTTTCAACATAATTCTAAATGAATGTGCTGCATCCATAAGATATTGTGATGATTCAATAATTGTTTCATCAATTGGTCCAACTTCTGGCCAACGTGCATCGAGTATTGAGCTTTTACCAATAATACCACGTACATGTTCAGCAACATGAGGACAAATTGGACCAATTAAGATTGTCTGAAGCTCAATGTATTGCATTATTAAGCTCCAATTAACACCATCAAGTGCACTCAATTGTAAATACTTATCTCTAGCTGTTTGTAATTCAAAAAATCCAGTTCTAAGTGCTTCTTTATACAACATTTTACTGTAATTATCACTTGTTTCACGAATTTTTAAATTCATTTCACTCATAAATACTTTATCATTAAATGTATCTGGTTGTGATTTACGGAATGTACTTTCTGTTGCAAGTACCTCTTTGACCCATTCAATGAATGTAAATAAACGTAAAATACCAGCATCAGCCATTTTTTCAACAAAATTAGCATCTTCAACTGAATCACCAGAATCAGCAAGACATAAACGCATTCCATCAGCTGAAAATTTTTTAGTTGCATCACTTAAAGTCAAAAAATTACCATCTGATTTTGACATTTTAGCTGAATTTAATAATAAATGTCCATTGGCACGTATTCCTTTTGGCCAAAGATTTGGCTGATTTGGCCAAATTGCTGTATGATTATAAATGAAATATGTCAAATGATTTTGTACTAAATCTTTGCCAGAAACACGTATATCAACTGGATACCAATATTGAAACTCATGACGCATCAATTCAAGTGATTCTTTTTTAATTGAAGTATTTGGATATTTTGCATCATTAAAAAATATATAATCCCATACTTCTGGTGTTAATTCATCAGCTCTAATATCAAGTGCATTTGGTTTGTCACCTTTAAATGTGCCACCTTGTATTAAATGGGCAATTGTATAATATGCCATGTAAATTGTTGAATCAGATAGAGATTCAATGAGCCATGATTCATCCCATGGTAACTTTGTACCAAGACCATATGTTCTTGAGCATGCATGCTCATGTAACCAATCAAGACTTGCATTAAAATTTTTTCTAACTTCATCATGAAATGTTTCAAGATTAGATAATGCTTGTTCAGCTTGTTTTTTCCAGCTTTCTTCACCATAATCTAAGTACCATTGATTACAAAGTGCAACAACACACTCATCATTTGATCTTGATATAATTTTTTTTTCTGGTTCATAATAAATAACAGCATGTTTATCATCAATTAATTGTTTTTGTATATTTTTTTTAACATCTTGAATTTTTTTTCCTTTATGTTCACCAACAAGTAATACACCTTCATAAAAACCTTTAAGATAAACCATTTCTTTGGCTTCTAATAATTTATCTTTATCATTTTGTGATTGAATTTTTAATTTATCATAAACAAAAACAGCAGCAAGATTACCATACTCTGGTATTTCAAGTATTGATATTGGCTCATATGGCAATACCATGTCATCTTTAATACCATATTTTTCTCTCAATGGTTGTTTTTTTTTAAGATCAACAAGTGCAGCATAATCATCAGGTGAATCACTTGGTACTGATGTTACAATACCAGTTCCTTTGTCTTCTTTAATTGTAAGCATTGGAAGTGTATAAATTGTTTTATGACTTGTTAATGGTGCTGATAATGCTAGACCCATAATATCTTGTCCAATAATTCTTGTAATAATATTTATTTTTCCTTCAACTTCAGTAAAGCCCTGATATGATAAATTTCTAGCTGCTCTTTCAGTTGATATAAATATATCACCATTTTCAATTGAATAAACAATATATTTAATATCTGGATGTATCCAACAATTTGTTTGACCATACATTGTTTCTGGTCTAAGTGTTGCAGCAACTAAATAAATATTTTTATTTTCAACAATACTCAATACACTTGGATATGGCTTTTGAAGTTTCATTTTAACAAGTGTATATTCTTGTGGACCAACACCCTCACCTGATGATCTATCATGATCCATACATGGTTGATTATCTTTTGGTGAAAATATTGTATAACGTTTACCATATGCTATTTTATTTCTTGATTTTAAATGAACAAATTGCCATTTAACAAATGAATCAAAAAATGGATTTGCATCAGTTGTTATAAATGTACGACGCCAATCAACATGAAGACCAATTGCTTTTAAATCTTCAACAGCAAGTGGTGGAAAATAATCAAGCCAATAATTTTCATCAGCAAAATTCTTTATTTCTTCATCTTTTAAACCCATACTTTGCATTATTTGCCATTGATATTTAGCACTACCTGTTTTTGCAACAGCTTTACTTTTTTTTCCTTTACTTTTATCTTTCATTACAATGTCATCAACAGCCTCAGTTATTTCTTCAACTTGTTCAGTAAATAATGGTGGATAGCCATAAACTTCCATTTCACGTTTAAGCTTATCAGCACAAGCCTTTATTGGCATTCCAGTACAATGAAAACCAAATGGAAAAAGTACTTTTTTTCCCAATAAACGATTGTAACGTACAGCAAACTATAAATAACAATATAAACAATTTATTATCAATATTTATATTTTTCAATTATTATAAATATTACCTCGCATTTTGACAATGAAAATGTGTGTCCAAGATGAAGGCGACCATTCATATATGGAAATGGAAATGTTGCCAAAAATTTATCATCATCTGATTTTTTTGGTTCAACTGGTGCATTCTCTTCATACACTTTATCAGTTTCCCATTTAGTTTGAACTTCTTGTTCTATTTTCTGGAGGTATTCAACCTTGAATGTTCCTTTTCTCTCGGTACCCTGGATAATATAATATTACAAATGGTATAATATTTCAATCATAGTAAATATTTATAAATTTTACTCACCATATTTGGGATTTATCAGAGTCAACTGACACGAGTAACCCAGTTATAGCTAACAAGCTAGAATTATGCCGGAAATATGTGAATAACCAATAAATAAATTAATTGACGTGTTCACGTGTTTATTATTTATATATTTGCTTTTTTTTTTTTCTTGCTTCAGGATAAAATTACTTTAAGAGTTATTGATCAATAAGTTATCAAATTATGACAGCTGTTTAATAATTATGGTGTCTATTGTTGTACATACACCATATTTCAATAATCGATAATAATTTTTAATAATTAAATAATAACAATTAGCGAAAATGGTAAAGCAGAAAACGTTATTAACTTGTCATGGCGTTACATCTTGAAAAATATAAAAAAAAAAACAAAAAAAACGCACATACATAATCATGATAAATAAATAAACAATTCGAATCGCACTACCAATAATTTAGTCAATAAAAAATTAAATCATTTCAATTTAAAGTTAATAATAATATAGGTATTTTCAAAAAAGTATATAAAAATATAATCAACATTTGTGTTATAAAAAAAAGATACCTATTTATATAATGGATCATAATTTACAGTCAAAAGCAACAGTTGTTGAAATTCCAATAACAACTCGTGGTATTGGTTTATTAACATATCATTCATACAAAATTTTTTCCAAAAAATGTCCAAAATCAGTTGAAAATTTTACAATATATCAATCATACAGAATAGCACTGGCACAGCATCAAAATCAAATATGTGAATCAGGGTATAATAGATACCCACTAAAAGGACACTACCCTATGAAACTTAATATTCAATATTTTAATTGTTATGATCTTGAAATAAAACAACATGTAGAACATATAACACATGCATTTATTCTAATTGCTGAATTGATAAATTCAACTGGACCATTGATATGATGTACACTATGTGGTACATCATATCAACCACTTATATATGATCCATCAGCATTGAGTGATGAGGCATCAACATCACCAGATAAATCATATCCATCAAAACGTAAATTTATATCAGATCCATATGTGATAACATTTGAGAATTTACGTGATACTGTTGTTGCTTTAAGTGATCCAAATACTGATATTAAAATACGTCAAGATTTTATAGCAAGTAATCCAATACCAGATGCCAAATTTGATGATAATTATTTATTAACAAACCCAGATGATATTATGCCACAAGACTATAATGTATTTTATTTGGTATACGTGAACCGACTGGTCATGAAACTTCAATTGACATTAGAAGTGGACAATTTATTGCTGAAGGTGTTCTATGGTAAGGTAACAAAGACATTCAGTCACGCATTTGTTCATAAAATTAAACATTTAACCGATGCTTTATAATTATTATTTAAATAATTATCAAAATTTATAAATAACAATATTTTTTCTAAAATATTGTATTTATTTTTTTAACAAAATTACATTTCGAGTGTGACAAAATTAACAAAATAAAATTTATAATTTTGAAGTATTACTATTTTTTTTTTTCGTATTTGTAACACAATATTTAATAAACAATATTTATATTATCAGGATATAATTTAAATATTTAATTTAGAAAGTTTTTTCTATCAATTAAACGCATAATGATATTTGAAACATTTCCAATTCAATTTAATTTAAAAATAATTGATATGATAATTAAAGCTGCTGTTAATTATATCTATGAACAATTAAATTTTGAAAATTTAATTAATTGTTTATAATAATATATTGTTTATGTTTGTTAACTGCTACATAATTATTCATTTATTTAATAATTTGTCAAGGAAAATTTGAGTTTAAAAAATAATATATTGTAATGTGTGAAATTAAAGTTAAAAAAAAATATAATTTAATGTAATTTTTTTCATAAAATAAATAAAATAAAACTCAGGTACAATGACATTATGTAAATGTCAAATATTTTATACATTTGTTCCCCCAAAAAAATATTCCAATTTCAATATTTAAATTAAAACAAATTCATTATTGAAATTACAATATTTTTTGTTTTTTTATTTCTTTTTTTTTAATGATATTTTATTTTCACTAATTACGAACACTGTCACACTTAAACATGATAGATTACAATGGTTTTTTATTAATTAATTTTTATTTTATATATATATTTTTTCTTTGGCGTTAATCAATGATTATTCAACACGCATAAACAAAAAAAAAAAATGAACTTTATAATATATATATTTTATTTCAACTACAATCAAAATTTATCCTACAATAATTTATTTTTCTAAACATTTAAAACATTATAATTATATCAAGATTAACTTTTAATTTTCAAGTTTAAAAATCATCAAATTACTCGAATAATAGTCGTAATAATCCAGATATTTTTTGTGTTTTTTTTTATATTATAATTTATTAATTATTACTGATTAAATATATATTGTGTCAGTCGACTATTTTTTCTTTTAAAATAAACTAGTTGTATAAGAGGCCTGCTTAAATTTTTTTTATTTATAAATTATTATACAAAAGCAGGATGCTTGAATTTTTTAACTAATAATACTATTTTGGAATAACGATGATGAATACCAACAATATAATAATAAAAACTATATTTATTTTGTCAAATTAATATAATATTTTTTTTTTAAAATTGTTTTAAATTAAATTTCCAAATCAATTAGCAAGATTATTATTTTTTTTTTTTTATCTCGAATTGCTAATTTAAATTTATTAAAATGAATATTTTTATTTCTTTTTTATTTATAAATTATGATTTAATTTTTTTTTGTTTTTAATATGTTGGAGCTTGATATTCACCTCGTTGCTGCTGTTGTTGTTGGTGTTGTTGTGGAAATGATTGTTCTTGATAAGCTGATTCATTTGCATCTGGATAACTCGTGTATCCAGCACTTCCAACTTGATCTGCTTCATAACTCGTTGCAAATGCTGAATCAGTGCCTTGTTTAAATCTCAAAAATGCAAACCATGCATTTCCAGCCTATTTAAAAATTGTTAAATATATTATACACAAGTGACCCATATTTTAAAAAAAAAAACAGATAATAATTAATTGATTTAAATAAATAATAAAAGAGCTATGTTGATTGTCTAATTTAACTTTTAAAAAATAAAATCAATTGACTTGTATTTTATTGGTTTAAAATAAAGGTCACTCTTTTGTTTGGTGATGAATAATTTATAATTAATTAACAAGTTTTCTATTCTTACCCAGGTAAAAATAGCTAAAAATGCAAAAAATATTGCACAATTAATACTGCTGGTACCATAATCATCAATTGGACGTGGACTATTTCTCCACGCACTTGATAAATAAAAAAATCCAATGAAATTTAAAAACGACCATAATCCAGAAAATCTAAAAAAATACAAAACATATATTTACTTATTGCTTAATTTATATTTTTTTTTGTTTATACTTTTGTATAAACTTACCCAAGATCACCAAGAACAAAGTGTTTTCGTGTTTTAACTGATGACATTTGTTCAAAAAGATATTCACCACCAAGTAAACCAATACATGCCAAAAATCCTAAAAGACCAATTCCAGATCCATAACTACATGCAGTTGAGTCATTATTTAAAAGACAACGATCTTTTCCATCAACTGGATCTGGTCTTGATCCTTTGCTGCTCATGCAGCCAAATATAATCACTGAAAATAGCTAGAAAAAAATTCATGAAAATATATATTTTTAATTCAACTTTTATCACAATAAATTGATTTTATATTTATTTCTGCTTTATTGAGACATCAAAAAATAAAGATAAAAAAAATTTATGTTCCTAACTCCTCCCTCTATACACACAAAGTATCGATCTTCCGATAAATATTACATTGTTACTATTTCCTCGCTCAATGTCATTCGAAAAGTGAAAAAATATTAATCAACTAAAAGCATCAATTTTTAATTGAACCAATATACAAATATAATTTTAAATTTATTAATTTTAATGACAATTATTTTATTTATGTTATACAGATGATGAGTTGTGTTAATTTTTGAAAAATCAATAGAACAACCCCAACAAGAGGGTGTAGGAGGGTGTAAACCACGAAACCTTCAAATCGATGTTTCTAACGCGCACACATATCCAATTTGATAATATAATAATTGATAAATAATAATTATCTAAATGTTTAACAATTATGATGATTTTTTTGTTGAGTAGTTATTGTAAAATAAAACTTACTAAACATGCTCCTTTTAATATAACCTGGGGCCTTTGTACAAAGGTAATTGGGTCGAATGGAGCTCCAGCTTTTCCACCACCGTATGCACCACCACCGTCCATCTTTCAAGACTGACTGAAATACTCAATTTGTACAAGAAAAAAAAATAATTTAAATCATGATAAGGGATGCGCAAGCGTCTATTTAATATAAAAATAAAAATAAATTTTACTTGGGTGAATTCAAGAGCAAATGTTGAAGGGTATAAACTATACTCTGGCGAAAATGATTTCTCCGTTTTTCTCCAGCTTTTTTCCATTTAAAAAAACAAAAAAAATTCAAAGAAAAGTATAAAAAAAAATTAACAAAAAACATTAAACATTAATTAGCTTAAAAAATATTAACAATTGTTTTTTTTTTAAATTATTTTTTAATTTTATTTTTATGCTGATCAATCGATATATCTAATTGACGATACAATGCATTTTAGTGAATTTATAATTTTTGCTGAGTATTATTTTGTGATTGACTAGGAGCTTGGGAATTATCAACATTATCATCAACATTATAATCATTTGTTGGATAATTATCATACTGTGAATTTTGAAAGTTATTTCCATCTTCATTGGTAACTGGTTGAGTATTTTCTTGATACATTGATGGATCATACTGCTCATACTGCGTATAATTTTGTTCATTATAATCAGTTGGATAATTTTCATAACTTTGATTATTTTCTTGATCATAATTTGTCTGATTTATATTTGTATTTTCATTATTTTCTTGTGAATTTTTTTGTTGATTATCTGTTGATTTTGTGGTGCTAGATGGATTTTCATTTTGTGCTGATGAATTATCTGCTTCGGAAACGTAGCTTTCTTGTGCTAGTAAATATAAATGATATTGCAATCATCAAAATAAATAATAATTATTAATTTTTTTTTTTATAAAAACCTTTTTGTTGTTGAGCAAATGTTTCACGTATTTTAGTCGACAGATATTCTATGTTGGTTTGGAGGTTGCCCATCTGTTCCCTAATTAAAATCATTACAAAAATTATAAATTAAATTTTCCTATGAAATTTTAATTGTAAATATGTTTTTATAATTTTTTTTTCTATCAAAATTATTTAGTTATTAATATTTTTTTTTTCATTTATAAAATTACTGCTATTACTGTGCTGATAGAGGAAATACCATTTCAAATCCAACAGACTTCTTTTTTGGTTTTATTTCAAGTTTAAGATCAACCTTGACTGTACGCTTCTTTTTTTTATGTAAATTCATCGAGTTTATTGTAGCACCATCACCTGCTACTTCATCTGGATCCTCTGTCAACACAGAATAGCCGAAAATTCATTCATTTTTTATTTTTCTTTTATCCCTTTTTTTTTTTCTTTTTTTTTGACTTTCTAATTAAAATATTTATTTGTTTGTTTGTTTTTTTTTCCATTTATATAAATTACTTGTGCATGAGGTTGTTTGCTTCCAAACGTTGTGTGAGAATTTGGCATTCAGCAGTCAATCGTGAGACGAGCATCGCTTGTCTGCTTAGAGCGTTTTCTAGACCACCCACTGTAGCAGCTGAGAAACATTTTAATTCCCTGTTTTTTTATTTGGAACCTTATACATATTGTTTTTTTTTTTTTGTTCTTTTTTAATTTTCTTAAATGCCCATGTTAAGCACATTGTCAACATGCCAATTTCCCACACAAATATCAAATTAATTTGTAACAAAATAAATTGAATAAAAAGAAATAAAAAATTAATCATAAAAAATATTATTGCTAATTTTATTTGATTAAATTGGGGGACAATATACCCAACACAGGCAACAATTTAATATATCTTACCATGTTTGGCTTCCATATTTTTAATTAAACCAGACATTTCATTTTCAGCTGTTTTTGATTGGGTTGAAATGATGACTGATGGTGTATCTGTTGATCGCATCATTTTACTCATACTAAGCTAATTGATTAAAAAAAAATATTAATATATTTTGAAGCTTTAATTTTAATTATCTTTGATGATTATTTACCTCTTTTTCAAGTGATGCTATTTGTTCTGATAAGCGTAAATTTTCACGACGACAATGAACAATGTCAGCATCAGCTCTTTCAATTCTTTGTTTGTAAGAATTAATTTCACTTTGACAACGACTTTGTTCTTGTCTTGCATGACGTTCACTTCTATCAGCAGCTAATTTTGCTGTTGATAATTCTTGCTCAAGTGAATCTTTTTCTGTTGTCACTTGATAAATGTCATTCTGAAGATTCGATATTTTCGATAAAAGTTCTTTTTTTAAATCATCAATAATTGCTTGTTTTTGTCCAAGCTCTCGTTTTAAATCAAATATTTCTCTTCTTTGTTTTTCAATTTCTAATTGTGATTTTGATGCAACATCCCAATGAGTTGCAACATCAGCTGATAATTGTTCAACTTGTTGTCCATATCTTCGCTCAACTTCATGTCTTTCTTCAGCTAATTTACGACAATTTTCTTGTCCAACTTCACGTATTTTATGACGTTGTCTTTCTAGATCATCTTTTAATCTACGAACTTCCATTTCAGCTTGACTTTTTTCATATTCAATTTGTTGTTTATTTTCAATGGCATTTTTAATTTTTTGATTTGCTTCAGCTTCACGTTCACGTGATAATTTTAAATCTTTAGTTAAAACGTCAAGTTTATTTGTTAACTCACATTTTTCACGTACAACTTGTTCAATTGTATCATTATTTTCACGATTTATTGATAAATTTTTATCACTCAAATTTTTAGTATTCATATCATTATCTTCAAGTGCTTTTTTTAATTCAATTTTACATTGTGTTAATTGTGCTTCTAATTCACTTATTCTTGATTCAAATATTATTTTTGATGATCCACAGTCATTTAATAAATTATCACGTGATTTAATTTTTTTTAATGAATTTTTTTGTATCAATTTTTTATCAACATTTTCATTATCACTATCATTA
>JAPYYR010001577.1:0-23357 GCA_030523065.1 Aphidius colemani
AATTGACACATTTATTATTCAACAATTTTTATCAGACAAAAATACAATAATTTTTTTTATTTCAAAATAAATCATATTTATCATTGAAAAATGTCTTTATATTTGCAAAAAAATTTATTAACAATTTGTTTACTTTGTCATGTGTAAAAATAAATAAATAAATAAATGAAAAATCATAATTATTTAAATGCAAAAAATTAACAATTGTCAGACAACTTTTTTTTTTGCCCAAGGACATGTGAATATATTTAGCGGAAACTATTATTTTATATTTCGAATGCAAAAACGTATAAATTAACAAGCCATGACTTGAAGGTATCATGCTCAATGTGATGGACATAATATTTATATAATATCCATTAAACTTTTTCATTTCATGATTAATAAATTGCAAATATTCTAGGAAAACAAATGACACGTTGGGGAATATAAAAATTGCAAATTTGAATTTATCAAGTTACACAACAAAGTCATTATCTATTCAAGAGAAAAAAAAAAAAATCTCAACAAGGTCTAGATGTCGGAATTAATCTCTCGTTTGTTTATTGAAATAAAAAGAAAAAACATAAATAAAATGATAAAAATAATTTAAAAAAATTAAACTCAATTCAGTTGGAATTTCTGTTGAAAAAATAAAACAATTGATGCGAAAGAGTCGCGAATTATTCTTCAGTTAGATCCAGTCAATTGATTCAATTATTCGAGTGAATAAAATTAAAAATAAATTTTTTATTCATTGCAGAACATAAAAAGCTTGACATCCTGTTTTAAAAATATTAAACTGTTTGGCTATTTAATTAAAACACGTGTAGGTAAAAAGCCAATAGACTTTTTATTAATAAAAAAATTAAATAGCAACTCACCGTGTAAATCTTGCAGGCAATTTGCCATTTTAAAAAAAAAATTCCTCCAGTTGTATTGTCCTTTTGAAGTGGAAATATATTATGGAAAATTAAAAAACAATGGCCTACAGAGCCTAGGTTAGTGCCAGAATGACAATCAAAATACAACTGGCTGATGATTTTAAAAATCAGCGTGACGATAGTGCGATATTATTGCAGCTTGTTGCGTCATCAACGAGGATATATATAAAATTTTAATAATTCTGTAGGTCAATACATCCAATGTGGCTGTGTTATCCACCACTTTAGTTAATATTTTATTATTTATCAAGTGACGACAGAGTGTCTGGACTTTAAATATATCCTCAGTGTCAACAACTGAAAATTGAAAATTAAATAATATTAATATGTATCCAATTTCATTGTCAATTTTTTTTTAAATTATTTTTTTATTATTTTTAATTTTTTTAATATTTAAAAAATTCTAGGAAAATTTTTCTTTTATTTATTTATTTTCTAAAGGCCATTATTAATTAGTCAACATTATTAAATACAAATATTTTTTTTTTTTATTAATATAAACTTAGACTATAGTGGCTAGAAATTTTTTCATTTAATTCTTTTTTTTTTATAAATTTTTTTTTATTTTTAGTCAAGGTCAAACTCATTTCAAATTAATCAGTGAGATAAATAAATATTTTTATTTTAATGTATCAAAATTAATTTATCTTTTGAGCCGATAAGTTTTTTTTTTCGGAGCAACGAATAATATAATAAAGAAAAAAAAATGATAACTTTTCTTAACAAATTGAATCTAATCTAATTGATGTAATTTTTTTCAAGAGACGATTATTTTATATGCTAACCTCAAACAAAACATGCAATTAATTAAATAAAACAAAAAAAAATTAAATGAAAAATTTTTTTATATCAAATAAAGAGCAATTAAATGTTGACAATTAATTCATTTGATAAATAGACTTTTTTTTCCACCCAAAATTGATGAGAAAATATGAAAAAAATAACAATTTATTAATACATACTCGACTTGTTGAATTTTTCTTATCCTGCTGCTCCAAATTCGCATCTTTTTAAATAATAATAACAAAAAAATTGCATTTATTTTTATATTTTAATTGATTTTATGGGAATTCACTTACTCAAAAAATATTATTGATAATTTTATCATTCACATAGTTTTTATTATTTTTTTGATAAATTGGAGTAATATTTGCCAATTGCGTCGGATAAAATATAATATCACAATCAGACTGTCTGTTGTGTGTATTTATATCTTTTTTTTTTTTGCTAATTCAAAGCAGTCGGCGAATCGATTTTTTTTTAAGCAAAAACTGAGATAGAAACAGCCAACGAATTGGCGACATCTACTTTCTCGTGGAACTAAATTTAAAAACCATGAAATATTTAAATGCCCGATTTGTGTTTTTTAAATTGTGAAATTTAAATGCCTCAGTTTTTATTTTTAGTAAATAATGGCATTATTTTGGAGAATAAAAGATATAAAAATAAAAATATTTTTCCATACATTTTACGTCTTTTTTATTATTAAAATTATAAATAAATTTAAAAAAAAATTGCAAATTATTTTAGTGCAATTTAGGTTTGTTTAGAAATAAAAAATACGAAATAGATTTTTTTGAATTTTTTTTATAAATAATTATTAGATACAATTTACATACAAAATTTTATCAATAAGTTTTCGCATTTTTTATTTAAAAATTAAATCATCATTGTTTATTGAAAATTAATTAATTTTTTTTGTTTGTCATTTAAATGCACAGCATTGTTATGTGCTCAATTGATATTATTTATTATTTTTTTTCGTGAAAGTCACATACAGTTGTATTCCCTATTACCAGGGAAAAATGAATAATTAATTAATGAAAAAAAAAAAAAAATGATAAATTTAAAAGTAGCTAAGTAATTATTGTTGTTGTTATAATTAAAAAGGAAAAATGAGAGGAAAAAAAAAGCTTAAATAAGAGATGAATGTTAAAAATGATGGATGGAAAATTAGAAATAAATATATGACTCGTCTGATTATTATCGAGAAAAATAGTGATATTTTTTTCTTCCTTGAAAAAAAAAAAAAAATTATAAATAAATAATAATCACGAGGAAGAAGAAAATCAACAAAATGACTCAATTAAATCTGAACGATAATCATTTGAGACTCGGGTGCAAATGAGGTATGAAACTTAATTTAAAAAAAAAAAAAAAAAAAAAAACTAAAAAGAAATTCTCTTAGCCAAAATGAATTATGAAAAATATGATAATTAATATAATTAATAGTAATTAATTTTAGAATAAAAACCTGACGAGAGACGAGAGTACATAACTTGTGGTTTTTAATATTTTTTTTCGTCAGTTTTTGGATTTTTTTTCGTTCTTTTTTTTTTTTTATGTACACCTACTCTCTAAACTGACAAGACAATAATATTTTAACAATTAAAAATTAATATTGTCTTGTCAGTGAGTCATTGTTTGATGTCACTCTTTTTTTTTCATTTATAATTTTTATTTATTTATTTATTTTTTAACTTCTAGATATTTATTTAGACTCAAATCAAAAACTTTATTTACATGAAAATTTACTTTTTTTTCCTTTCACACAAAACTAATTTACACTTTTAAACTCCAAAAATATTTTTTTATCAAATCATTGAGTTTTTAAGGAATTAATTGTTGATAGATTTTGTCATTTTCTACAAATTCATATTTAATTCATATTAAAACAAGAAAACAAAGTAGAAATTATTGGTTTTTTTTTTCAGTCATAAATATTTTTTTTTTTTTTTTGTTTTTCATTGTTTAAAAAAAAAAAAAATAAAATAAAATAAAATAAATAAAAATCACTTGTTAAAAATAAATAAATAAATAAATAAAATTAATTTGCAACTTTGACAAATTCTGAATTTGTTATTTGACAATTATCAGTTGTATAAATTGGATGTGCAAATGTGACATTGGCCATACTAGCATTTTTACGATCAATAGCTCTAACACGAACAAATAAAAATGCAGCAACAAGTGATGCAACAATAATAACAAGTAATAGCATAACAAGACCACCAACAAATCCAGGCAATGACATACATATTGTCTCCGAGTCATTTGACATATTTGCATTTTGTATGACAACAGTTGTGTCATTGCTTGTGTTTGTTGTGCCTAATGCAAAATTAACATCACCAGGTGCAACAACTTGTATGATTCTCGTTGTATTAACATCAGTCATTTCTTGTGCAGCTCTTTTATATACGTGTGATGATACAACAGTCATTGTATGAAATAGACTCTGTAATAAATTAAAATAAAAATAATAAATAAATAAATAAATAAATAAATCAATCAATCAATCAATTTACTCAATTGATAAACTTACAGGATCCATTGCAATATTATCAAGACTATCAGATGCTCCTCTTTTTCTTCTAGCACCACGTAATTCAGCTGGTAAACCTTCAACTGATCTTGGTCGTCCACCAAGTGTTGCTAAATTACCTTCAAGTTCATCAGCTGAACCAACAGTGCCTTTTCTTTTAACTGTTTGATATGCACTAGCACGATGTCCTGGTAATGGTGGTGGTGGTAAATTAAAATCATCTTGACTATTAATATTGTTAATATTCTGGTACAATATCTGGATTTGGTTCACTAATAGAAAAATAAATAAATAATAAATTAATATATACACTGATGTTGAAAAAAATTAAGCAATTAATAATAATATTAACCTGTAAGCACCAGCTGGTCCACTTGGATGTCTTGGATCTGGGTATGCTGGTGGTATACCATATTCTGGTGCTGGTGGAGCACCATATTCTGGTCCTAAACCTTGTGGTGGTCCATAATCAGATGATATACCTGCTGATGGTAGACCACCACCACCATACTCAAGACCAGGATGTCCACATTTTGGTTCAGGACAATTGTGACGACATACTTGTATGACACATTGGAAATGTACATTCATACTGTCGGGAAATTTAAATGCTTGGAAATATGCAAAGCTAACAACACTTGCACTTGGTCCAAAGTTTTTAATTTTATGGAATCTATAAATTAATAATAAATAAAATTAATAAATAAAGCTAATAATTTAATTAATAATTTTTATTATTTGTCTTACCTAGACATAATCTTTGGTCTAACAACACATCCAAATTGATCAACAAGTTGTATTGGTGCACGTTTACCATCATGTGCAACACAATTTCTAACTAACATATCAAATTTACTTTCATCATCTTTAATTGCAAGTACCATTGTCATTGTTTGGCCAATTTTAACAATACCAGATACTTCAGATGCCCATGGTCCTTTACCAACTTGTATTTGCATCCAACATTGTAAATTATCACCAAGGAAATTAGCAGTAACAGCATGTAACATATCAACTTGAAATGGTCTAAATGTAACAGCTTTTTCATAAAAATCATACCATGTACAACGTAATTTTCTAGCTTGATCCCATACCTCTTGTACATATGGATCATACTGTATTATTATTGTATTTTCCACATAACTTCCTGATGGTGTTGGTCCACCATAAGCAGCAACATTATGATTTGCTGAACTACTCATACCACAAGTGTTTAAAAATATTTCAAATGTTGCACTCAAATGACCAGTACCTGGTTTCAAATGTACACATTGTGGATCTGAATAAAAACCTTTGCTAAATATCATACCATAAAATGGACGATCAAATTCAATATTAACTCGCATATGAGTTTTTTCACATTGTACTTGTAAGTGTTTTATTTGTGGTGTATCTGGTGATGCTAGGGGCCAATTTTCTTCAGCACCATGTGATGACTGAGCTGGACCACCACCAAATTGACCTGGTGGTCCATAAACTGATCTGTGTTCAAGTGGTAAAGCACTACTGTCAATCAATGGTGCTTCACATTTTACACTCTGCAAAAAAAAAAAAAGAAAAATATTTGTTTATTAATATTTACATGTGATGATTTGTATTGAATTATATCAAGATTGAATTAATGAACTTGAAACAGGGTCACTTGATTTATCCTCAAGATTCAATTAAAGCCAACAGTTGTTTGACATTTTTTTTTTTGTTTTTAAATATTTATTTTATTCAATTATAAAACAATAAAAATTTTAATAATAATAAAATATCTTTGAAGGAAATTTAAAAAGACAGGTTTTTATTTATTGACAATTGTTTTCATTGTATTGTAATTGTTTGTAATTATAAATTGGGTTAATCAATTACTTTTTATGACATGTTGAATTGTTTACACATTGCTTGGCTATTATATTTCTTTTTGTTGAAATACAAACAGATGAAAATTTATGGATATATATTTACACAAAGTGTGTGTTGTTGTTGTAAATGAATAAAGGAATAAAGGAGACAAAGTGTGTTCACAATGTTGAATTAATAATGCCCTGGGCAATTTATGTTGCATTCTGGGTTATGACAAAGACAACAGGTCACAAACCATATTGAGATTTAGAACAAAGTTCTAGTTCTTCTTCGTTTTTTTTCTTCCTCATCATATCAAATTTCAATTTTTTTTTTTTTTGTAAATTATATATTGCAACAAGGAAATATTTAAGTAATAAAAATAATTTTAAATTTTATTTTTTGCTCGACATGGCGTGTAGAAGAAGGGTAAAAACCGAGACAGATTTCACTTTTTCCAAGTCAAAAGATCCGGGTCCTTTTGTGAAACTTTCACTCGTTAAATTCAACAAAAAGAAAATAAATTTAAATTTTTTAAATACATCATTCAAACAAAGAAATATTTATTCGATCAATTTTTATAATATTTGTATAGAAAAAAAAAATATAATAAAAGATTCAAGATTTTATTTGAATTATATTTATTAGAAAATAAATTTTTTAAAAATCATTTAGAGACATTGACGAGGCGTATCATGTTCAGAAAGCGAAATCACCTTCACTGAAAAAAATGTCATTTTAAAAAATAATAATGAGATAATAATGATGACGATGAAATACGTAAAAATTAAATGTTGAAATATAAAAATAAATATAAAGATAACGAAAGAGAGTGTTGTTACAATGAAAATATTATATTTACATTAGCTATGTGTAATAAATTTTAAAATGAAAAAATATATATGTAAATTTGTTTAGTAAGTAGGTTGGTATAGTTATCACACGAAAAAAAAAAAAAATAATAATAAAAAGTCACAAATTTATCTATGTGAATATTACAACAACCCGTATTTTCTTGACGAAAAAATTAATTTAAATTTCTAAACATAAAACTATGTGAAACTAATAAAATTTATA
Source organism: Aphidius colemani (assembly GCA_030523065.1). NCBI lineage: Eukaryota > Metazoa > Arthropoda > Insecta > Hymenoptera > Braconidae > Aphidius > Aphidius colemani. Next base: position 7,156 of record JAPYYR010001577.1, read on the forward strand.
ATATTAAAATTTAATTATTTTTAAATAAAAATTAAATGATAAAAAAAAAATTTCATTTTCTAGAAAAAATAAAAAATTCTATATGATTTATTTATATGACAATAAATTAATATATTAAATTTCAATTTTATTTTTTGTAAATAAATACGTGTGAATGAGGATATAACAATAAACAATTGTATTTTAATTAAAAAATAGTCAAGAACAGCTAGTTGCACTACATATTAGGATAAATAGTTCAACTAAAAAATTAAAAAAACCACTGACTTAATTCATCTGGATGATTTTCTTTTATAAATCTTAATGAATTAAACTAAAGTTTCACAATTTATTTACAACAATTATTTTTTCGTTTGTCTCAATTATTACCTGTTGTTGGAATTCAAAAAAAAAAAAAAAAGGAAAAATCTATTTCGATCGAATGATAAGACTGATTTTCCATCAGATAAAATAAAATAAATAAATTGAGAGATTATTGTAAACGCCTGTGGTAAACCACAAGATTACTGGAATTTTAAAATTCACGTTACGCCCTTTTTTAACCACCTAATAGTTATAATAGTCAGATCAAACCGCCAACATCATCAATAACATGCATTTTAAATAAATATAACTATTTTATATTTTGCATTATCATCATCATCATCATCATCATCATCGTCATCTTCATAATTGGATGGAAAAATTAATAATTTGCATTGATTTTCCATCAGCGTTAAATTAATTTTCTAAATTTGTTGTTGTTTTTTTTCACTAAAATGGTCTTGTTATAATGAAAATGGGTTAGTGCATAGCTAGATGATCAAGTGTACCAGTTGAATTTGAAATATAAATTGTCTGCTGGACAATTCAAGTAAATAAAAAAAAAGGTAATTTAAAGAATGAGGAAGACAGGTTGTTATAGGTGTCACACTGCACTCACACAATAATACATTTGTACATGTAGAAATCATTGGTTAATAAAGTAAATGAGTTTGAGAGAAGATTCTTGTGGACATATTAACTGGAAAAGAAAGCTGGACGACTTTGAAGAAATAAATATACCAAACTGGAGAGCAATACAAGGCGTGTCCAAGTTGCTTGTTCACATCCAACATGATTTTATTCATTGACATATATAGTATTGTAAAATCACACGAATAAAATGTGTAATACTGAAGCTACATTCTCAATTGACAACATATTATTTATATTTTTATTTATTTTTATTTATTTTATTCATTTGGAAGAGAGAAAATACAACGTGCGTTTGGTGCAGTGACCTACTATTTTCGCTCGGCCAATTTTTTATCTTTTTTTTTTTTTTTTTTACAACATTTTATATGTGTTTTATCTAATGGATTTATATTTAACTATATTTCTAAATACTGCTTGAAATTTCAATCATGAAAAACAACTAGTTTTATTTTTAAAAAATTTATTTGTCAAATTTACTTGAAGCTAATTTAAAGCCTAATTATTTGAACGATTAATTTTTGTTTTAATTGATTATCAATTTAGCTTGATAAAAAGTTTGATAATTTTTTTTTTTCAATGAAAATATAATTTATTAAATAAAAATATACCAAACTAAGTAGATAATTTATTTATTTAACGAGAAATAATTTACAATTAGCACTTGTGAAGCAAAATATACGCTTCGTAAATCTCAACGATTGACCGATTGTTGAATTAAAATTAATATAACCGCTATTTGTCTGATATTTTTTCATGTATGAAAAATAAATATTATACGTAATTGTAACAGCTATTTAATAACGTGCACATCCCGTTTTAAAAATATATATTTAAATTATGTCCAATAATTAATTAATAATACACAAAAAAATTTGAATTTATATATTTTTAAATTTCAAATTTGCCATCGAACGAAAACTTTGAAAAAATCATATATTTTTTTTGTATTTCTAGAACAAATTATTCCGCGGCCGAGTGAACCTGTTAACTTAATATAAATGTGCAAATTGAGGGCATGAGGGTAAAATAAAAAAAAAAAAATATATAAAATGCGTGCAAAATGTGTTTTTTTTTTTTTTTTTTTTTTTTTTTTTTTTTTTTTTTTTTTTTTTTTTTTTTTTTTTTTTTTTTTTTCTCTTTTTTATAAATGAAATTAAAAATAATTGTTGTTTATGTAAATTAAAATAATAATATTTTTCAATTTTTACTCACAAGTGCCAGCATCAATGGCAATAATATATTGATCATGATATATAAACTCCTCCGCGTTCTTTCCATTATAATTATCGAGTGTGTGTTTTCTGTAATTTAAAAAAATATATAAATAAACAGTTCTAAAAAAATATATAAATAAACAATTTATCAATAACAAAAGCATAAATATTTTAAAACATTTTTTATACTATTTTAATAATCATTAATTTTTATTTTTCATCATTCAAAAATTGTAAAGAAATTGTCCTTTTTTTCTTCGTTTCGGTTGTCATAATTCATTTTTTTTTTTTTCTATTTCATTAAACAAATATTAAATAATAATTTATTTTTTATATAATTTTATTGTTGATAAATCATTATTCATTTTGTTGTTAACCCAGTCACACTGTGATACATTAAACCACCGCGTTTAAGTTAACAACAATGACATAAATATCGTCTCAATTTTTATTTTTTAATTCTTATTTTTTCCCATTGAATTGAAATATTTCAAAGACTTTCATTCATTCTCAATGTACGAGCATTATTCATTCATCCTCAAAACGACAACCAAATATTATCATCACATTTAAAAGGAAAAAAAATAAAAAAAAAAAAAAAAAAATGCGTTTATTCTCATTTCATTAATCACTTTTTTTTTTTCTTTTCACACTAAAATTAGATACTCGCATAATTATTGTAATAATTATCAATTGATATAATTAAAAATATTAAATAATTTCTACCTCACTCCTTCGCAATTTCTCATATGCAAATAAATTTTTTTGTTTTTCAAATTATAAAACTTTTTTTCACAAACAAATTATTAAAAAATTATTAAAAATAAATAATCTATGATATTTCAAGGTGTTAATTGATAAAAAAATTAATTTTCACTAAAAAAAAAAATAATAATTATCGCGGGATGAACTCGTGCACATCGAGATGTTCGAGGTGACGTTTATCCGTAGCCCGGAGTGGCTATCCTGGCCGGCGGGGACTGACTGAACATGCGAGTGGGCCTCATCGCGGCATCAAGCCACGTCCCAGTGACCTACTCACGTCTTATTATAAATATATATCTATAATTTCTATGTATTTGTATCATCATTATGTCTGTGTACATTACTTTAAATACAATTTTAAATGCGTGTGTGAGACCCACTGTCTACTGATTTTCTTATTGCTACCTAGAGTAGGCACTTGGCTCTTTTTTTTTATTTTTATTCAATTCCATTCCCTTTTTACATGGTACATACATATATATTCTATATACAGGTGAAAGAAATGTATATATATTTCATATCCTCATCTCATCTCACTCTAAATCAACTTTTTATCTCAACTTTATTTGAAATTTTACCTCAACTATGATCAACACCGGATTACAACGAGACACACATGACATTTTTAGAAATTTAAAATTAGAAAAAACTAATTTTTATATATTTTTTTAATTTATCTATATATAATTGGTAATTAGGTTTTTCAAAAATATAGAAAATTTAGCTATTAAAAAGTTAAAAATTAACTACAAAAATTAATAAAAGTTTAATTGATTTTTGACTTTTTATTTTATATTATTTAAATGATTAAACAATTCATTTGCCATAAACAATTGAATTTATTGTAAATTAAAGAAGGGAAATTGCTAAGTGAAAAAAAATAATATGTGTCATGAATGATAAGAGACAGGTTGATTTTACTATGTTTATTAAGAAGCTTTTAAGACTGTTGACAGACTGACCTAGATCAGATTGACGCCCGCATGTTTTACTGATGTTAAATTATTATTATCATCATCGCACCACTGCAAAAACCAGTAAAAAAATTAACAACAAGTACAGATAATTCATGAAAACGCGAGTAAAATAATGCCATTATTTAAAAAACAATTCAAAAAAATCAAACCTATAATATTATATCCTAATTATCATTAAAATTAATGATTCCAAAAAAAAAAAAAAAAGATTCCATTAGATAAATAAGGTGTAAAAATATGTTTAGAAAAAAAAAAAAAATACACGTTTTTTAACACTAATTTTTAATGTATTTTAAACGAGACGAAAAAAAAAAAAAAGGTAAAAAGCCGACAGGGTTGATTGTCGGCTTGTTGAAGTAGACCAACTTTTTTGAAAAATAAAAAACGAGGGGTTGGCAAGTTGAGCCCCTAAATCATCTGCTATTTTTTTTTCAGGGATGAAAGAATTTAAGTTAATATTTCGAGACATTTCTCACTATTTAAGTCGATCAATTTTAGCCTGAGTTATGGATGTGTCCATCAAGTTTTAGACAAAAAAAATTAATAATTTTCTTTAATTTATAACAAAGTATATAGAGAAAAAAATTTAAACACTACCTCGCCAAACCCAGGAAGCTGATTCAAAAAAAAAAAAAATAGAAAATAGAAAAATACGGTTTGAAAAAACTACAACGAATTAAATTATTTTTGTCGAATCATTGCGTGAAACTCCTCTTTATTTCTTTGATTTTCATCCGGTTTAATACATATTTAACCCAAACTCTGACTTAAATTACTAAAGAAAAAAAATATTGAAAGTAAAAAAAAAAAATGTTAAAATAGATAAAAAAATTTTTATAAAATTGAATTTATGTGTGCGGAGAGTGATTTTTGTTAAAGACAACCCCTGGGGTTAAAATGAGGCGCCTTTGGTTAATGAGTTGTTGAATTTTATAATAAATTATTTGATCATTTTCTCACTAGTTCATGTCAAAGATCATAACAACTTTACTTGATAATATTTTTAAACAAATAATAATTGAAATATTTTAAATTTTTTTAGTCGTTTTCTTTTTCAGTGAATAAAAAGTAATGAATTTTTTTATCAGCTCATTGGGGGTAATATATATTGTTGATATTTTACATTTATTATTGATAAAATTATTGTTTTTATTTAATAAACAAGTACAATGATGATGATGATGATGATTGTGAGGAGGAAAAAAAAGTATATAGAAAGGTCGGTAGTTTTATTTGTAGGAGAAAGCGTCGGCCGAAAATAATTCCCAGAGGCAATTTAAAAAGCAACAAGTCCAAGGCCTTCTCATCGTCCACGGAAATTATACTCTCACATATTTCCTCATATAATATCCTAGAAATTCGTTCTCAAGACCCAAATCTACGTATCTGGTTCCTCAACCATACAAAGCTCATCATAATTTATATAATTTTATGTCTTTTATACATAAATTTTTCAATTTTCAATTAGCATTTTCATTTTTAAATTTTTAATTTTTTAACAAGTACTAAATTGTTATTAATTTATAATTTTAGTAGATTTTTAAAAACCATGACTTGATAAAATTGTCATTTAACGATGATTTTTTAAAATTAAAAATTTATGAATTTTTTTCTATCTATAATTTGACATCATTTTTTATGTGTCAAGAGTTATGTCATTCAATATAATTTGATGTATAAATGAAATTTAAATATTTTTCAAACAATTTGATGAAAAATTTTTGATATAAATGGAGATTGAAGAATGAGACTGAGATATTATTATAATGGAAAGCAGACGCGTGCCTGATGGTCTCTCCCAATGGAATTGCGACTTGATGTATTTAAACTTGGTTACATACCAACAGGTTGATGAGGCCAATAAAAAGAAAATATAAAAAATAAGCATGGCCTGAATACCCAGCGATATAAAAAAAAAAAAAAATCTCAATCATCGAGAAGAAGAAGAACAAGAAATATAAATTAAATTGAAAAAATAAAAAAAAAAAAAAAATTCATTAATTTAATAAATTGAATGATATTAAAATGAAAAAAAAAAAAATATTTTTAATTTATTATAAAATTTCACAGACTCGATGACAAATTGAGATAAATTAAATTAAATTAATTTTATTACAAAAAATATTATCAATTTATTTGTTAAATCATTCAATTGTTGTTGCTTTGTTCCAAATATTTTAGGGGCTAATTTTAAATACAACAGGTGCATTGTGACATAAGACCCTATATTTACCGTTAAATATTTGATGCCGGAAAAAGGTGATCAAAATACAAAATGAAGAAGACAAAAAAAAGAGAGGAACCAGGTGAAAATAACCCTGTGTGCAACAACACCCGGATATACCACAGTAAGTTTGTTTTTTTTTTGCCCCTTTTGCGAGCGTGAAAGTGATTCAAGGTAAAATAATATCCAGGTACCGTTACTCTGCTATTTTTTTTTAACTTTTTGCATACACGATGTGCGTTATTACAATGAAAAAAAAAAAAATAAATAAATAATTTAGTAATAAAGATGTCTAAATTTTAGTTTTATCTGATTGATAATTGAAATGTTTATTGGCTATATGGGAAAATTGACAGTATAAATTTTGAAAAAAAATGTAATTAATATTTATTTTTCAATAAATATTAATTTCATTTTTGAAAATAATGATATGAAATTCAAGTTGAAATAAAAAAAAAGTAATTTTATATTGAAATAATTTAAAACATGTTTATTGAGAAATAAAAAGAAAAGAAATGTTTATCTTTGTTGGATATAAAATGCGGCCTTATTTCTGCACGCTATATCAAAGTGAAAAGAGAAGATGAAGATGATGAAGAAGAAGGTGGTTAAACACAACACAATCAAGAAGAAGAAGAATAAATACGTGAGAACGTTGACACAGTGACTCGTTACCCCACATACCCTTTTTAATCATTCACATGTTATTTTTTTAAATTTAAACCTCAAATTAGTATCCTAATTTTCCACCAAACTTTCATTTATTTTATTGTTAAAAATTAAATTTATGTGACAATTTTTCAAACAAATTATATCTATTTTTAATAATTTGCCTTTTAATTTCACTTTAATTTATCTATTTTGTTTATGACAACGCAAATTACAGCGATTTTAACTTATTTCAAGTTGAAACAACAAGTAAAAGCTCAAAAAAAAAAAAAGAAAATATATTTTTTCCACTTGCTGGTAATTAAAATTTTAAATTATAAATGATTTTTTTTTCAAATTTGACACACTTTTGTATACACTATTTACACACATCATAATAAATTCACGAACCTTTTTTTTTCTAATTTATTCAGATGAATGGAAATAATCCTATGGCACAAGCACTTGTCACTGATATGATAATTCAAAGTAAAAAACACAATAAATGACAAAATAATTATCTTTTTGTTTTTGTTGTATTTAAATTATGATAATTTAGTGGATATGAGGTGACTTTGGTGAGTGTGTACCATATTGTGAGATGATTGGAAATAAAACGACTCTTTTATACTCTCCCCTCTTGATCATTCACCACTGCTACTTTATTTTTAATGTCTGATGGCATCACACTCTTTCCCTCTTTTCCATGGGCCCAATGATTCCCCTTTTTTTCAAAAAAAAAAAAAAAAAAAAAAAAAATGTACATATGCCTGCCTTACTTTGGCTTTCACAAAAAAAAAATACCAAAGTGCATTATCAACATTCTCATTAACTTATTCATTGATTTTTCCCTTTTTTTTTTTTTTCCCCTGCTTTTGGATAATAATTGTGCTCAAAATTCTGTCAATCAAAAATACAAATTTAACTTGAATGCAGTTGCAGAAAAAATAGTATTTTTTTTCAACTTTCTTATATATATTAAATTTAAATTTATTTATACACAAATTGGAATTATTTTATTTTAATTTGCGACAATAGAAGAAAAAATTGTTGCAAAAAAATAATAATGAGGGCAATCGGAAAACCGGAAATGAGACTTTTATATACGACATTGGTGAAAGTACACTGCAGTTTACAATTGTTAGGAGAAAAAAAAATTGTAATTTTTTAAAATTCTTTTTAGGAATTATAATCTGGACAGAATTTTTTTTTTGTAACTTTCTTTTCAATATTTTAAATACGTAATTTGTTAAATTTTTTTAATGACAAATAATTTAAATTATTATTGTAAAAAAAATTAACAATATTTTAAAAACAAAATGCTTTTATTTTTATTAAATATTTTATTTATTTAAATTCAGGGCAAATAATTTTATTCAAAGATCCGGTAAATGCACTTTTGATTCATAACTATTTTGACCACATGAAGAAAGCGGATTTTATTGTAAAAAAAAAAAATAATAATAAATAAATAAATAGAATGTGGGTGTACATACAAGTAATTTACTGATGAAATTGCGCAATTTTTGCTTGCAAAAGTGTGCATTGACGTCAGCAGTCATTCATCTGTCCAAGAAAAAGGTTTAAAAAAATCATAAAACTATCTCCGGCTTTCACACGGATCTAAATTTATAAAATAAAATTTTTTTTCTTTTAAAAATTCATTATGATTTAAGCTAATTATCAAGAAAAAAGAAAAAAAAATTTAAATTAATTTTTAAAAAATGAAAACAACCCAAGACATTTATTAAATACAAAAAAAAATCATTGGAATTATTTAATAGTAGACAAGTTTGTTAATGAACTTTTCGATTGAAAAAGAATTTGATAAAAAATTTCTGCTCCAATTATTATGCGTCCTTCAAAAATAATATGCATCACTAATTTTTCGTCGATTTATTTATTTAAAATTTAAATTAATAGTCATTTCCTGCTTAGAAAAAAAAAAAGTGTTTTGATTAATATACAAAGGATGACACTTGCAATAAATTGCGGGTTGAATATCTAATAAATAATTCCATTGATTACACCGTGAAAATGAAAGTTTGAATTTATTATTTTTCATATATATTTGAATTGTCATGACGTAGATAATAAATAGGCCAAATTTTTGAATGTCCTGTTTCTATTATTCCATAAAAATATCAACCGAAGAAAGTGCCAATGACGTCAATGGAATAAATTTACAATAAATTGCGTCAGCTTTGCCGAAAAAAAAAAAAAAAAAAAACAAATAAAATTTCACTTTCGTAAATGGAAAATAAAAAAAAAAAAAAAAAAGAAAAATTTTGTGACAAATTTCTAATGAATCATGAATTTTTTAAATTTAATAAAATGATATCAACCTACTTTTAAAGTTGAAAAAAAATTAATTCAGCTTTTTTTTTTTCGATTAAAAATTATAATAATAGACTACCTGAACTATTTTAAAACTCATTTGATGTATTTTTATATTTTTATGGCAAGAAAATTAAATGTGATTGATAGGCGAGTTGGTCAATGATCGTGACACTGTGATGCTTGTCATTATTTAATTTATCCAATTACTTTGTGTTTAATAATAATAAATAGAAAATATATTTAACGATAATCTATAAATTTCATATATGAATTAATACACATAATAATGTTGAATAAATTTGTAAATGAATGAATGAATTATCGAGTGAATGACTACGTATTTTCAACATATTTAATGTATTTTTTCTTTCCCATTTTCTATTATCCTTAATTTATTTAAACATATCAGGGTCATAGAAAATAGATGAGATTGCTTCTGTTTATATGTTACGCATGATTTAATCTTGTAAATATTATTTGTAACATAAATTAATATATCATTTATTAAAATTAATATAAATTTAGAACGTCGTAATTATTTTTTTTTTTCATTGTTAAATATTTACTAGTTAGAAAATATATTTTTTTTATTTTATAAACACAAGTAATTGGCAATTAAAAAAATATATATTTTCATTATTTATTTATTAAATAATATCTAACAATAAAATTATTTAATTAAATAAGAAATTAAAATGTTTTTTTGTTGTTAAAAAATATATAAAATACCGTAGATTAATAACAATTTGCCTGAAGCAAAATTATTATTATAGCAAATTTATTACTAACCAATGTTGACCGATTAACTACAATTTATCAAAAATAATTATTATTAGATAGTTCATGTTGTAAAGTAAGCAATAAAGATCAATGATAAACTAAAAAATTATAATTACAATGAATTTATTCAATGACCCAAAATTTATTATTAAAAAGAAAAATTTATAGAAATTATAAATAATAATTCATTCATGTATATTTTTAAATTAATTTCTTTAAATGTCTTTTACATGTTCATTGTCTTTGTGATGATGTGATGATGATTGTCTTTTTTTTCTTTTCAATTTAAAAATCTCATTCATATAATTATTAATGATTAAATGTTTAAATAAAATTTAGCACAGTGTAATTTGAATATTATCAGAATCTTTGACAAATGGAAAAAAGAGAAATCATCAGAGGTCAAAATACAATTGAACTTGATGATATTTAAATAGGTGCGTCATGAATACTTGTAAGTTTTGATGAATCCAAAGCATAAAAATAAATAAAATTGCAAATAATTTGAGAAAAGAAAATCAAATTTTATTTAAAATTGCATTGATGAGATAATATTTTTGGAAAGAGAAATATTTATTTAGTTTAAATGTTAATTCAGATCACAAGAATGTGTCTGGTGAAAGTGAAATAAAAAAGAGGGCCAAAGTCAAATAAAATAAAACGAATGATTGAGGAAGTACAATGACTAATACAAAGCTCGACCTCAAACTCCTTTCCTTTTTTTTTTTTTTATAATGATATTATTTCTCTTTCTCTCTGGAATATTTATCGTGTATTATTTGATGATTATACTCTTTCCAAGTATCAACCGAAAATCGAAAAAATTGAATCGAAAAAAATCATTCGTGGGTGGTGAAAGTAAAATTAGCCAACATATTATATTTCTTATTTTTTCAATAATGTTTTAATGAGAAAATAAAGCCATAAAAAATATATTCTAGCCCGGATACAAAGACATGAAATTCAGGTGTTGATATATCGAATATCTTATAGATGATGTAGGATGAATCAGATTGACCTCATGAAAAAAAAAAATTACATGTGTAAAAATTTAAGTGAGAGAGTAGGCAAAAATTGAATTTTCTGTTTTTCGAACTAAAATCGAAAAACACATATAAAACGTCATAAAACGTTCAATAATTAAGATATCAAGGAAAAGTTGGGCTCATTTTGCAGAGCTTTTGAAGAGCTAACAAAGAGCATATGCAACCCTTATAACCATACAGCGAAACATTTTCCACAAGTGTCGGTTTTTTAATTTTGAATCGTAAAAAAATTTTGCTCGGGCTATTAAATAGCCCTCTAAATACCTTTCAAAATGAGATTTGTCAACATGAGCATAACCCTGGCAAAGCCACTTACGGCTGACTAGTATACAATATTTTACGTATTTAATTTTTTTCCTATCGATACTATTGTGATCATTATGATGATGATGATGATGATGATGATGACGATAATAATAATGATAATGGTAGAAGGTGTATAGCGAGAATATGATATTCTTGAGGTGAAAGTTACAGAGTCAGGAAGTGGGTCACGACTTTGACCGCTCACAAGGTCCATACAACAACACGATATACAAGTTACTCGTCTGTTTATAATTAGTCTATGTATATACCAATGCCAAGTCTCTACTATGATAATCCCGAATTACACGTATATACATATGTCTATGATCAATACTAAACTATTATTTGTATATTTTTTTATTTGCCTAATTCATCAAATAACTCTTATTCATTTATTACCAAAAATTTTTTCATAGAAATAGGGATTCTTGGAAAAAGACAAATATCTAAGAAGCCTTTTTTCTTCTACATTGGTATTCAAACATTTTTTGTAAATACTTTCTCTTCAAAAATGCTCAGAATTTATTCATTCGACAATACAATTAAATGTCATAAGCTTGTATCATGGAGGTCTTCTATAAAACTCTATGGCTTGTATATCTAAAATATTCAAATTCACAAAACAATTACATTGAATAAAAAAAAATTGACCAATTTATTTCTAATAATCAAAATAATTTTAAAGAATCAATTTAACTCTCAAAACTAACGAGAACAATGTAAAACAAATATTAAATTTAAAAAAAAAAAAAAATAAATGTTCAAAGATCAATTGATAAATTTAATATACTAATATCATAAAATATAATTAATGACGTCTCATAAAAAATTGCTGAAAATATATAGAGACCAATCAATCAGAGTAAAAGTAAAAAAAAACAAAACCAACAGAGATCAAGAACCTCTCTCGTCAAATAAAAAAGAATAAAATAAATAATAAAAATAATAATATTGTCTAAACGTTCATTTAGTATTAAATCATTTGTCTTGTAGTCGATCGAATCCATCAAATTTATGAAACACAAATAAAACAGTGTTGATGGATTTAAATAGATTAAAAACAATGATAAATTTTGATATTATTTTTTGAATTTAAATCATCATTGCATCATATGGCTTTCTCTGTTACAAATAGGGTTTTAAAAAAAATCTCTCCAAGGAATGAAGATGAACCAGTTGAAGGATTCATTTACAAAGTGAAATAAAAAAAGGTAAATTAAAAATACATTTAGTATGATAAGAGATCATATAAATAACATGCATATGTATCATTTTTATTTTTTAAAATAATTTCTCCGAGTATTGCACTATCATGCTTCCTCGTGACGACCACACCTACATGTTGCTACTGGGTCAAGGCTGTCTTTCAATTCAAAAACTATAAAACTGATCAATAGAAAAAATAATAAATAAAATACAAATTTTTTTTCCTACCAGTTGCCCTGGAATTTTAAAAAATATCTCACGACAAACATTCTCTTTCTATTTATTATTTGGATAATAAAATATTTAATTTATTGAACATAATCTTTTCATTCTGAGATTTTTTATAGATAAAAATTTCTTGATTTTTAAAATTTATGGTTTTTTTATTTTAAAGATAATTTTTGAATTTATTTCAGCAAATATTGGCTATAGCTAAATGATTTCCAGCTGGACAAAATGAATATTGTCTTGTTTTTTTATGAAAAAAAAATACAGTTAGAGTTTGTGATTTTATAAAAATGTATATTTAGATTTGTGATTTATTGATTGTTGGCTTTAATCAGACTCAAACTGACTTGCAAAAATGAAAAATGATATGCAATTAGCTGGGAAAGAGGTAATCATTGTTTTGCATTTATTTGTACATAATATTGCAGAATAAATTTATTTATAAATTTATTATGTACCTGAGGAATTGAAATTTAAACGACACATGTCTGTATAAAAAAAGAAATATATATCCACATAAATACAAGTACATAATCGTAGAGTAGGTCACCAGAACACTGCCTCTAGCTATCTGCGTTCTTCAACTTTTCGTCTCAACTTTTATTTCTCTTCTTTCTTTCACCACAATCTTTTTTTTTTTTTTTTTTTTTTTTCAAAAAAATAACATTTTTTTTATCTATATTTTCATTTTGTCATTCAATTGATATTCATAAGTTAATATCATCGATAATTTTTACTTGTTATTTTCTTCCCACATCAAAATTAATGTCACTTGTCTATAAAAAAAATTATTAAAAGAGCAGAAAATTAAAAATACCGCATATCCGCAAGTGTGAAATTACTGAGAGTATTTTATTTTATTTTTTTCCTAAATTAAAATATGATTTACTGAAAAATTTATACAAAGATTTCTTTATTAGAAATTTTACCATTTGTATAACAATGAAATTGATTTATAAAAAAGGTATGTGGTGTTGTAAAAGGCTGAGGTTTTCCCGTGACAAAAAATTTATAAAATGAAAAAAACAACGACCCAGATTATCATATAACGACATCTCCATTTTTATATTCCATCGGTTAAATTAATTAAATTTTATGTACTTATTTTTCTTGACAATGACATTCCTCATTACTCAACAATTAAATAATTTTTTTTTTTCCTTTTATTTCTCATGAATTGAATTTAATCTAAATTATTAAAATATTTATAACAAAACAAATTTGAAAAGTTGGAGAGTCAGATGGTGAGAGAGATTTTAAACATTGTCATTTTTCATAGGAAAAAAAATGTAGATAAATTTATGAAATTACATTAAGGCAATGAGGTCATGCGTTACGCAGTGTCGATCATTTTTAATAATATAGAAGAGAAAAAAATATATATAAATAAATAAGGAAAAATAAATAAAAATATAAATTTATTTAATAAATTTTTCAGCTATTTTGAAAATTAAATAAATTTTCAATTGAAAAATTAAATTTATCGGTCAATTATATTATTTAAAAAATATTTTATGTATTTTTTAAAAAAAAAGTGTGTAAATATATTAGAGAGGAATGCTGTAAACTCTCCTTTCAATTCAATAAAAATTTTGAAAATAATAATAAATAATGTTTTGTTATTGATACGCTTGATTTTGCCGATCATTTGCCAATTAAATATTTTATCACCGACACAGTGAGTAAAGTGAGCACCTGTTCAAGACAAGAAAAAAAAATATTTACCTCGTTAAACATGCCTGTAAACTATACACGATGCATTGCATTTTATCCGTATAATAATTATTTGTGTAAATGCAAATTTTTAAATAATTATTTAAATTAATTTTATATATGATTTTAGATCAGTTTTTTTTTAGCTTTTATGAATCAAGTTAAATAAAAAATTAACTGTGGATTTTATGATTGATTGAAAATAATTTAAATTGCAAATTTTGTAGAAATTATTTTAGAAGATTATCCTTTTTAAATTATTTATTTATTTTTTTTCAATTATGAAAGTGTGGCCTAATTTTACTGAATTATTATTTTTTCTTCTTGAATATATTCGTTGAGTAATCGAGATGAAAAATTTTTATTTATAAATTTTCATTGTCATTGAATTATTTGATTAAAATTTTTATTTTGTTGATAATTCAAATGTTAATTGAAATTTAAAGTTTTAATATTTCATTTGAATTGGTGAATGACTAAAATTGAGAATCATGATTAAATATAAATTGACGAGAAATTATTTCTTCAAATTGTTTTCAAAATACAGCAATGTTTTTCGATTTATGTATATTCCAATCAAAACATTTTTTCACTTACTTTTTCAATTTTTTTTTTTTAATTCTTTTTCCAAAATTGATGAAACATACGATGAAATTCATTGGAGTTTATACTTTCTTTATTGAATGACATCATTTGTATTTTTTCTGTAATAAAAAAATGAATTTATTAGTTGATAAAAAATTATTAATTGTTGAATAACTTAAAACATTTGAATCAATTGATTTTTCAATTGTTTCTTTCACCAGATATTAGTGTAACATCAACAACAGCTTGTACAAACTGATGAAAAAAAATATCAAGATTATTTCCATGCGAATGAAATATTGTTGCAACGATGTCATAAGTCAATTTATAATCAAAGCTATCGAGAGCATCTTTTAGTTTTGTAAATGACAGTGAACGATAGGAAGGTGATGCATTGTCATAGAATATTGTCTAAAATAAATTTAATTAATTAATTTCTATACGCAATCTTCTTAATTATTAATCTATATTTACTTTCAACTCTTTGATAAACTGAATAATCATCTTGTACTGCTGTGTGTCTATTTGCAAATCATTAATTATAGACTTTTTAAAATATACCATTGTAATCAAATCTCGAGACAACTTTGCACTGAATTCTTCACAATATGATCCTGTTAATTGAATATCAGCTTTATTAATGATTTTCCAATTATTCATTTAATAAATACCAAATTCATTACCAAATTGACTTTTCAATGTAAACACAATCAAAGACAAATCATTAAAATGTATCAAATTTTTTTTATCAACGCTATGTGATACAACAGTTTGCAAGAGATCATTGTCCATTGAAAATCCATTTCGTTTTAAAATAACAATTATAAAACAAATATGAATGTAGTCAGTGTGATCTGGTTGCTGATAAAATTCAAATGCTTCCTGAAAAAAAATTAATATCATTATTTAATATCTCGTAATAAAATCATTACATCATACTTCAATATCCAATGTTATTTCAGCTATTTTTGCAACAGATAATTTTTTTTTTGGCAGAAATTTTTTAGTTTTCAATAACTCTTCAAAATTAAAAATTATTTCATCATCAAGCTCATGCATAGTATCACCTAGAGAAGGAGAACAAATTATCATCGTCATTATAAAATAATGAATCATTAAGAAGAAAAAATAGCTAAACGTACAATTTTTGTTCAATGAAAATGTGTTATTTTTCAGAATATTATGTAAACTTTTAAAATTCATTGGTACATTT
>JAPYYR010001579.1:0-20867 GCA_030523065.1 Aphidius colemani
AATTCAATCCTAATTTATTTATTAAAAAATTTTAAATAATAAGTATATTGTTTAAATTTGAAAAAAAAAAACTTACTTGGTTTTTTTTACACTTGAAATAATAAAATAAATTTTCTTTATCTTTTTATTGATTAATTTTTCGTTGAATTAATTTATTGGCAAATAAATTTCAAACGATTTAAATTATTTTTTCAGGCACTTGATGCGATTAGAAATCATATGTTAATTTAAAAATATTATTTATCAATTTTCACATTTATTATTTAACCACATGATTATGCTTAACTCGTTATTAAATATAATTTTTAATTATTAAATTAACTCTTTTAAATATATGTAATTTTGACATTGAATGGAGACACGGTGTTTGGGGGATGGGATGAGAGTGTAACCAGCATCCCTTTTTTCTAATTCTCCAATTTTTTTTATTCGATAATTTTTGTTAAGCGCACGCCTCGATCAATGTGGTCCAGCCAAGATCATGCGCAAAAATAATTTTAACATCTATCTAAATAATTCGGAGCATCACAAATGACAATACATTTTTTTTTTTTCCCCTTTGTCAATACTGTTTGAACTAAATATTTCAAATTATATTCATTCGAAATATTCATTTCAACAAATTACACTCTTATTCTCATTTTTTTATAATTTTTAAATAACAACAATATATCACTTTTTTAATAAATAATCAAATCATTTTAATGTTGATCAAAAGGTATGTTACATATTATGAACATTAATTTTTTTAAAAACACAATAATTAAGACTTTCATGACAGTTTTGCTATTTAAATTGAACTATTTATTTATTTTCATTTAATGAAATTATAAATCATCTCCTATTCATCAAGCATATCCATATCAAATGTAAATTTTTTTTATAATTTATTTATATTCACAGTTTTTATATTAAAAAATCAACGAATAATAAAACAACAATTTCAATCATTGATTGAACATAAAGTTTCGTAGAAATATATTAATAAAAATTATTATTTGCTAGATTATTATTTATTTATATTTTTCAATGGCTTATTATTTGAATTAATATTTTATTTTATATATTATACTTCATTGTATATATTCTTGGATAAAAAATAAAAATTTAAAATAAATAAATGAACGTATTATCGGATACTTTGGAATATCTGGGCATAAATGCCGTTTGTACATGAAGGTGTGTTGTGTTGTGTTGTATATTTAAAATGTACAATTAAATTTATGGAAAGAAAAATATATATCTATTTAAATACCACGAAAAATAATAAATGAAACAATAATAAAAACCATTAATTTTATAAAAATAGACCCGATGTTTTTATACCTACTTTCAATGATTTGATATTTAGCAACAAAAAAAACAATAAATAATAAAAATAAGTTTGATATTTGAAATAAAGAATGCTTGTTTTTGCAAAAAAAAAAAAAAAAAAAAAATTGTAAGTCTTATTTAATTTTGGAACGTTCATTAAAATCACTTGGTTTTTTTTCTAATAATTTATTTTCAAACTTAATTCAAACGATAAAAATGTGTAAATGTTTTATTTTTTTTAAGAAACTTAAAAATGATCAATACTTATGCTGAATGTTTGCTATGTAAAAAAGAAAAAGATGTATGATTTTTTAAAAGAAAGCTTGAAAATAATTTACTTATCGCTTTTTTTTATCCAGTTGAATCTTTTTGCGATTTTAGCGATTCATTATCTGAAGCGATACTTTCAATTGCACTGTCTTGTTGTGATATAGTTTCAGTACTTTTAGTTATAATAACTTTATGATTTAATTTGGCCTCAATGCGATTTGGTTTTAAACTCGGTTCCATTAGATTTGGTGCTGATGTGGAATGTAATGATATATTATTTGGTTGAATGGTAGATGATGTTCGTTGACATGGTTGTAGCATTAATTCTGGTCCACCACCATAAATACTCAATAGAAAATGCCAAAATTCTTCAGATATTTGACTACAATCTGATCCTGTAATAATATAAAAATAATATAATAATAAATATATTAAAATACAAGTAAAGTAATAGTAACAATAATAACAATAATAGCTTACCAGGTTTTAATATTTTTTGTCCATTAACATTGATAACAATTGATGTATTATCAATTGGACCTGGTGGTTGAATATCTTTTCCTTTAACGAAAATTTGCCATTGTCTAAACCATGACATTGCCAATGCATAAATTGCTGTTGGATTATCAATATTATTAAAACGTTGAAAAACATCCATTTCATGTTGTCTTTTTTTTTGTAATGATTCATATTTATCTTCACAAATTGGACATTCAAATAAATGTGTACAAGCTGGACCACCACCAAATGTATTATATAAATATTCCCAAACAGCTTGTGGAAGTGTACGACTTAATTTATCAATTGATTTTGATCTCATTGGATTAACACCACCATGCGGACATAAAAAATCAGAATTATCAATTGGACCAGGTTCTGAGAATGTATTAAATCTATTAATCCATTGTTTTGATACGTAAAAAATTAATTCTGGTTCTCTTGATGATAATTCCATAAGTTCAACTGTTTTATCACGACATTTTAACATATAATTTGATGATTTTTTATAAAATAATACATATGCCTCACAATGTTTAACAGTATCAGCAGTAACTTGTGTAACACATTGATCATCAAACTCAAACCATTGATTAATATCAGTATTAAGTGCATAACATGTATAATGACCACCACCAGCAGTACCATGATGGCATATTACTGATATTAAATCATACGTTGATACATTTGATACACAATCTTTATGTAAATATGGTTTCATATCAAGTTCCTCCAATGGAAATGATACGTAATTTGCAATTTTTGAACTAAACATTAACTCATGACGAAATCTTTTTAGATGTATACATAATATTTCTGGTAATTCAAGTACCTTTGAATATTTTATACCATTACGCAATTTATTACATTTTTCACAACTATACATATTATCACCTTTTAATTCATCAGCACTAAAAAATGCTGATAAACAATCTGGTAAACTAACAACTGGTCCCCAAAACCATGATCTCATCCATTGATAAAACCATGTTATCCAACCAGATTGATTTGTAACATAAACAACATCTGAACATGGACCAGCTTTTTGTGGTGTTAATGAGCCTTGATGTAACATATCAACATGATCTCTACTTGGTATTGGTAATGATAAATCTTGAAATGTTTCCATTCTCATCGATACACGATCACACATTAAACATTGTACTGAACTTAATAATTTACCATCAAATATATCACTTATAATACTACGTGTTTTATTTTGTTTTTTTAAACGCACATTATTATTATTATGTTTTGTTGGTGAGCCTTGTTGTATTGATCTTTGTGTTGAATAATTATCATCAATATTATTTTTTTTAGAAGATTTTATTGTAAATTTATTGCGTAATTTATTATTATTATTTTCTGTTTGTGATAAACGTGAATATCTACGTTTTGTACCACGTTCACCTTCATCACTCAGTGAACTCTGTTCACTAACACCAGAATCACATGTTTCATATTCACCATCTGATTGACTAGACGCATTATCATCTAATTCTTGACCATCATCATCATCATTATTTTTATCATTGATATTATTATCTTCATTATTAAGTGTATCATCGTTATTATCATCATCATCATTATCATCATCATCGCCATCACCATCATTATCATTATTAACATCATCACCATCTGATGATTGACCATCTAAATGTTTTAATATATCTTTATAAATTTCTTTATCATCATCAATTCTTTCTTTTAATTCTTCATGTAATTGATCCATAAAACAACGTAAAAATTCCTGTGTATCATGCTGATGATAGCCACGAAACATTGGATTAACAGCACGTATATTTGATAATATATTACTTGGTACAACATATCCACGTGTTTTACGATTCCACATGTCTTTAATGAGATTCATATAGCTCAAACTTAAACCTGGTTTACGTTCACGTGCCATTTGTAATACAAAATTACTACAATCAAGAAAAAATTGTGTTAATGGAACGACATTTGATAGTGCTTGTAATGCTGAATTCATATAACATGTATTTCCAATGTTTTGTAAACCAACAAGTCCACGAGGTCTACCACGAAAATCAGTACAATCTTCAGAATCTGATGTATCTGGTGAATCACCTGGTCTTGTTTCATTGCTATTATAAAATCTAAAAAAGTTTTAAAGACAATCAACTTTAAATTATACGATTGGAATTTGGACAAATATTGTTTGTATTGACCAACGAAAACCAAAGGTCAAGGTTTTAACAAAAAAAAAGTATAAAAAGTTAATTGAAAAGAGAAAATAATAAAAAATCATTTTATAATTCTTTTTTGTTTACCTGTCAACCCATAAACGCATATCTGGATCAATTTTAGAATCCACATTGAGAGATGTATCACCTTGATAACTACCACCAGATATTTTAACATCTATTTGACTTGGTGACACTGATGGTGATGGTATATGTCTTACAATAACTTCTTTTTCACATATGTAACACCAAATTCTATTTGTTGCTAAATTCATATGTGCACAATGTTGTGGATATTTATTGTTGTGCATTGTACCATGATCAAAATTATTTTCAGCACAACCAACCCATCGACATTCTGGATAAAGGCATAACCATAAGTTGGGTCCATCGCTATCACAATCACTACATTTGTTAAATTTTTCTTTATGTCCAAATACACTCTCAATTATTTTAATATCACCATAATTACAAAAATGTGAACAATTTCTTGTAACAAATGGCATTTTTATTATTTAATGTTATAATTATAAAAATAATACAAAATAAACATAAACAATAGTCACTTTGTTTAGACAAATAATATTTTCTTTCCTTATTTTTCTTAACACAATTTTTTTTTCAACTTCTTTTCATTGTAGAAAATTTACAAATATTATCTTTTTTTTTATTTATAATTATTAAATATAATAACTATTTCACAAATCTATTATTTTATTAAACTTTTAAACTTCATGATTCATCATTATTGACTGAAAATAATTTTTTAACTTTGTCAATATTTATTTTATTCAATCAATCAGTCATAAAATAAATTTTATAATTTTTTTTTTTCATTATTTACGTTTGTTAATAATTATTTTATTAATTTTTTTATATGTTATTATTTATAACCTGATGAATAATTGATAAATAATTGTTATTAATTTAGTTATTATTATTATTATTATTAACATTTATTATCAACACTTTGATAACACATAAAGTGTGTTAACCACGAAAACGTTTGTCATTGGTGATAAAATTCAAGTTGTCAGAATGTCAGCTGAATTTCATTTTTCAGTATAGCCAACTTTATTTATTATTTTGATGTCAATTGATGACAATTGCATCAACCAATAAGAATAGATTATAGAGTTTCATTTTTTATATATTTTTTTGTTTTAATGTTTTTACACTGTTAATAAAATAATTGATAGCCACTGTGTATCTTTCGTTGCATCAGCTACTCTGTTGCCTCAGTTTCAGTGATAAATCCACATGGATTATTGACATAAATAAATTATAAAGCCAATTAATATTGTATAAAATAGTGTAAATATACAGTTAAATTTTTATAATTTTTGTATCATTAATCAGGTAATGTTTATATATTATATTGTCAGAGATAACTTTAATTTTATTTATTATAACCTCTAAAATCATTCATTAGTCTAATATAATAAATTTAAATTTTAACAAATGGCTTTTTTTCTATTTTTCGTGCTATAATAACAATAATTTATGTAATATCGTTTATTAATTATTTTTATTTGAATTATTACAGACAAAATGGTGTTGAGTTGTCGTTTTTACAAGGAAAAGTTCCCAGAAGTTGAGGATGTTGTCATGGTCAACGTACGTAGTATTGCCGAAATGGGTGCTTATGTACATTTATTAGAGTACAATAATATTGAGGGTATGATATTGCTTTCTGAATTGTCAAGAAGACGTATTAGATCCATCAATAAACTCATTAGAGTAGGCAAAACTGAGCCAGTTGTTGTCATTCGTGTTGACAAAGAAAAAGGTAACACTTTTGATCGTCTAATTGCTAACAATCAACAATAAACAACAAGTTTATTTATTTTATAAAAATTATCAACAGGTTACATTGATTTGAGTAAACGTAGAGTTTCTGCTGAAGATGTTGAAAAATGTACGGAAAGATATGCAAAAGCAAAAGCAGTTAATTCAATATTGAGACATATTGCTGAACTTTTGCATTATGATACTGATGAACAGTTGGAAGAACTTTATCAAAAAACAGCATGGTATTTTGAGGAAAAATACAAAAAACAAAAAGCATCAGCTTATGACTTTTTCAAACAAGCTGTTACGTATGTTGATTATTTAATTAATTAAAATTGTTTATTTGTTTTTAAAATAGTTATAAAATGTGTGGGTTTTTTTTGTTGTCATGTTAACAGAGATCCATCAATATTAGCAGAGTGTGGGCTTGATGAAAGTACTAGAGATGTTTTTGTTAGCAATATTAAACGTAAATTAACATCTCAAGCTGTTAAAATTCGTGCTGATGTTGAAGTTGCTTGTTATGGCTATGAAGGCATTGATGCTGTCAAGACAGCATTGAAAACTGGTTTGGCACTTTCAACTGATGATTTACCAATCAAAATTAATTTGATTGCACCACCTCTTTATGGTATTATTATTCGCTTATTATTGACAAGATGAATAAATATTGGATTGTTTTTTTAATATTTAATCGTTATTAATTACAGTTATGACAACATCAACACCAGAAAAAACTGATGGTTTAAAGGCACTCAATGATGCTATCAAAGTTATAGATGAGAAAATCACTGAACTTGGTGGTGTTTTCAATATTCAAATGGCTGTAAGTTATTTTTTTAATATTATTAATAAAAAAGTATATCATTTATATGAACAAAATAAATCACTAACTATTTTTATTTTGTTTTTAGCCAAAAGTTGTTACAGCAACTGACGAAGCTGAATTGGCCAGACAAATGGAACGTGCTGAAATGGAAAATGCTGAAGTTGCTGGTGATGATGATGAAGAAGATGTTGAGGGTATGGGCCAATGCAGTGGTGAAGAAGATGAAGAAAATAAAGACGGCAATGATTCTCAAGGAGAAATTTAAGCCTAATTTATATGAAAAAATAAATGAATAAAGAAAAAACATTTAAAAAAAAACTTTTTATAACTTAACACTAAATAATTATTCATAATAACATCTAGTATCATTTTTTTTTATATATATATTTACTGTATCAAGTCGTACGTGCTTGGTAATGACTAATGAACGAACACAATTTTACAAATAAAATTTAAAAAAAAATCAAAGCAAATTAATTTTATAATTATTTGAAGATCAATCATCAAGGTCTACTCTTAAATCATTACCAAACAAAAATAGTTGCAAGTTAAATTATAGTAATAAATTAAATAACAAGAAAGCAGTTTATTTTATGATTTTATCGTTTATTTTTATTGATAAAAATGTTTAGACAAAGAACAGTATTATTGTCTAGTCATTGGCAATGGTGACCTCAACTTCTACACCAGGTTCAATTGAGATGCTTGTGATTTGTTTAACGATCTCTGATGGTGAGTAAAGATCAATCACACGTTTGTGGATTCTCATTTGGAATCTGTCCCAAGTCTTTGAACCTTCACCACAAGGTGTTTTACGTGTTGTGATTCTGAGAATCTTTGTTGGCATACGGACTGGTCCTTTTACCTTCAACTTTTGTTTTTTAGCACCGCTGATCAATTCAGTGCAAACTGGAAATATAAATAAATAATTTTAATAATCTATACATGATATTATTGTAGTAAATTGTTCTGATGGTGATAATTGATAGATGATAATTACCTTTTTCGAGTGAACGAACATTGCGAGATGTTAGGGTGATTCTGATGCGGTGGATTGGAGCAACCTCTTGTCCTGGTTTTTCAGGATTATCGGCTTTTAAGCTTGACTGAAAAAATAAATAACAATATGTTAGTCAAAATAAAGTTTTTAGTGTCGAAAAAAACATTAGGTGTTATTTGGTTTTAGTTATTGTTTTTTGTTTTATAAAAAAATTAATGAGTTTAGATTTAAGAGAGTGACCACATGCACAACAGTTCTAACCTCAAAAAAAGCTGTACATATAATGGCAATTTAACAAATAAAGTATCAATATTTTGGAATAAATCTAATTTTATAATATTTATATTCAATTGTATTTTTCAATTACCATAATTAGTTTTTATTTCTGGTCGAGTTAATCAAGTTGATTATAGAAATCGGATCAGCGCTGAACCAGTTGATACTGCTACGCTGTACAATTCATGCAGAAAGAAAGATATAAAAAAATATGACACTTATCCAAGCTGCCAAAGAAGAATCACTGACATTTTTCATTTCCGGTTAATCAAAATAGAAACTCTTAAAAAAAAAAAGCTCTTATGAATATTCTTGATAATAATAATTTATCAAATAATTTTACAATAAATAAATTTAATTAGAAATTTATATATAAATATTATTATTTAAGATATAAAAATGAATTTATAAATAATAATAAAAGTTTTAACAACAATTGACATCAATTGACATCATTTCAAATTCGCCTTAACTTTTGTCATTATCCTTTAAATTAAAAACAATAAACAATAATTATATCAAATACATCTATTTATGAAATTTATTATACATAAAACTTCATTTATTTATAAAAATTTTAACAAATTTATTTGCATATCATATCACGTGACAAGAATTACAAAATCTCATTGGTCAAAATAACAAGGTGTACATAAGCCCTAACGAAATATCTTGATAATCGAATAAAAAATTTTAACTCTTAATAAATCATATATTACATTGTTATACTATAAATAAATGAAAGAAAAATAATAATTTCTTCTAAAAAAAATAAAATAAACAAAATGTGTTCGCAAATAATATAAATTTTGCGAACACCCACGCGGGGGGGTGAAAACCAAATGATGCGCAGCCAACTTCTCATCATAGTGTCCTTCATAAATGAAATAATAAAAAAAAAAAAAATTCTTCGCGTCGTTCGTTGATTCTTCGGTTAACCGTTTACACCATAAAAAAGCGTGTATTAAATATTTATTATTAAATAAAAAAAATAAAAAGTAATAAAAGTAAATAAATAATAATAATAACAATAATAATAGTATAATATTGGATACAGTGTGTTCACATTAAAATGCCAAATATCATCACATTGTGTGATTTAGGAATAATTTGTAATTTAATAACAGTATAAATGATGAAAATAAGAAATAAAAACAAGTGAAGGTGCTCAAGTAGTATTTGATGGTCAATAACGCGTTTGTGGTGCATTGTGTATTACAACAACTAAATTAATATTATTATTTTCATTAAATTTGTTTTTTTGTTATACTAAATAAATCAAGGTGTCATTAGTTTACGGTGTCTATGCATATTCTCAGGTAAATTCATAAATTTTCCAGCTTCAATAACAAAAAAATAATAATCAAAATTTATCTCAATTAATTCTCTAAATAGGCTATAAACTTTGTTTTTTTTTTTATCACTAATTTTATACAATTGTTTTTTAATCTACAATTATTGTTTACCTTGAGTAATTTGTGTACGTGCTAGTTGACATCGACATAACCTGTTGACACACTGTGATATTGAACACCAAATGAACATGACTTTTTTTCATTGAATTCATTATTTTATTTGTCTAATTAATTATTTTTATATTACAGAATTTGGACTGTATTCTAAAACAACAACAACAACATAGCTGTAAATTTATTGGAATATAATCAAATAAATTGCACTAATAATCGATTAATTACAAACAAATATATCTAATATTAATAGTAACAAAAAGAAGATTAAAAAAAAGTCAACAAGATGTCGGAGATAGTATACCCTGCGGGGTGTAGATCAGTTAGTGAAGATCTAGGTGCTGATGAGTTGATACGTAGACTCAAGGTAATGAATTTTATTTGTTTTATGCTATTAAAAAAATAACTATAAAATAAAAATGTTGTTAATAATGATTAATGTATTTGTATTTTTAATTATTATTTAAAGACACTTGCACATACACTACAAGCAATGGGACAAGATGAAGGTATGTATCAACATTATATACCACTCGCTCTTCATCTTGCTGAGGAACATTTCTTAAGCCATCAAAGTAAAGATGTACAACTTTTGATTGCTTGTTGTATTGCTGATGTGCTACGTGTATATGCACCAGAAGCACCATACAAAGATGCTGAACAAGTTAAAGGAATATTTTTATTTTTAATAAAACAACTTGCTGGTTTACGTGATCCCAAAGATCCAGCATTTAAAAGATACTTTTATTTACTCGAAAATTTAGCATATGTTAAATCATTTAATATGTGTTTTGAGCTTGAAGATTGTCAAGAAATTTTTTGTGCTCTATTTTCATTGATGTTTCGTATTGTTAATGATGAACACTCTGGTAAAGTTAAAAGTTTTATGTTGGATGTATTGTGTCCATTAATAACTGAATCAGATACAGTTAGTAATGAATTACTTGATATAATATTAATAAATATTGTCGAGCCACATAAAACACAAAAAAAAAATGCATATTGTCTTGCCAAAGATTTGGTTGTTAAATGTAGTGATACACTTGAGCCTTATATACAAGCATTTTTTAATCATGTATTAATACTTGGTAAAGAAGAAAAGGGTTTATCAATATGTAAAAAAGCATATGATTTAATATACGAATTAAATCATATTTGTTCAAGTGTATTGTTATCTGTATTACCACAACTTGAATGTAAATTAAAATCATCACTTGAAACAGAACGTTTGAATGCTGTTGCTCTATTAGCACGTATGTTTTCAGAAAAAAATTCAAATTTAGCAACACAACATACACAATTATGGCGTGCATTTTTGGGAAGATTTAATGATATTAGTGTATCAATACGTACAAAGTGTGTACAATATTCAATGCATTTTTTATTAAATCATCCTGAATTACGTAAAGATATAACTGATACATTAAAATTACGTCAGCATGATGCTGATGAAAATGTTAGATACGAAGTTGTTATGGCAATAGTATCAACAGCTAAACGTGATTTTGAAGTTGTATCTGATAATGAAGATTTACTTGAATTCGTTAAAGAAAGAACATTAGATAAAAAATATAAAATACGTAGAGAAGCCATGGCTGGTCTTGCAATGATATATAAAAAACATTTAAATGATGCTGATGTACCACAAGCAACTAAAAAAGCAGTAACATGGATTAAAGATAAAATATTACATGGTTATTATATGACTGGTATGGAAGATAGATTACTTGTTGAAAGATTATTAAATACATGTTTAGTACCATATCAATTATCAGCTGATGAAAGAATGAAAAAATTATATCATTTACTTGGTACAATTGATGATCATGCATCAAAAGCATTTGTTGAATTACAAAAACATCAACTTGCTGTTAGACGTTCCGTACAAGATTGGCTTGAAATTGTTAAAAAAAGTGATACAACATCAAGTGAATTAAACACAAAAATACATCAAATATCACGCTATCTACCAGATCCAATGAAAGTATTGGAATTTTTACAAAAATTTTCAAATCACATGAAACAAGATCCAACATTATTGAATGGTATGGAAAGAATAGTACAATCAAATATATCATGCAAAGAATGTGCTGATACAATAGCAAAAGTTTTAAAAAAACTTGGACAACCAATAATGACAAATTTATATTATAATACAATTAAAATGTTACTTGAACGTGTTAGTTCAGTATTAATTGATGATGAAGCCATTAGAATATTAATACGTTATGTACAAGATTGTTTAAAAGGCGGTAATGTTATTGATGAAGTTGGTCTTAATCCAAATAATGCTGGTGAAAAAGGTTTACGTTTACTTGTTATATTATCATTTGTATTTGGACCACATTTTTTACATGAAGATATATTACAACAACTTGTTGAACTTGTTGAAATGGAAGATGAAATGGTTGGTGCATTGGTATTATCAATATTTACATTTTTAGGTAAATATAAACCATTGTGTGATGTTGCACCAAACATTATGGATAAAATGTCACCAATATGTCAAAATTTTGCATTAACTGGTACACCAAAACAAGCTAAACAAGCAATACGTTGTTTATTTGTTAATATGACTGATAAACATGATACAATATTTCCTGAAATTATTGAAAGAATTAAATTAACATTAACACCAACATCAGAATATTATAGGACATCAATTGTAACATTGGGTCATATTGCATATAATTTACCAGAAAAATATCATGTACAAATTAAAAATATGGTATCAAGAAAAATTGTTAAAGAATTATTAGTTAAAGAAAGTAGTGAATCAACAACAGCATCATCAACAACAACAACAGATGGCAATGCAATTGGTGATACTGATTGGTGTGATGAAGATCAATTACCAGAAGAAACACGTTGTCGTATTGAAGGATTAAAATGTATGGCACGTTGGTTACTTGGTTTAAAAACAGATGTATTATCAGCACAAAAAACATTTAGAATGTTAAATGCATTTGTTGGTAATAAAGGTGATTTATTACAACAAGGAAGATTATCACGTGCTGAGATGAGCTGGTTAAGATTACAAGCTGGTTGTTCAATGTTAAAAATATGTGAACAAAAAGGTGTTGGTGATCAGTTTACAGCTGAACAATTTTATAATTTATCACAATTAATGGTTGATGAAGTTAAAGAAGTTAGAGAAGCATTTAGTAATAAATTACATCGTGGTCTTGGTTCTGGTATACCAAATAAATGTTTACCACTTGATTTTATGGGTTATTATGCTTTAGCTGGTAAAGAAAGTGATAAAAAACAAAAAACATTATTACGTACACATATGCAAACTGATATTAATAGAAGAAGAGATTATGTTAAAGCATTATCACTTGGTGTTGTTGAAAGAGCAATGGGACAATTACCTCATATATTACCAGATTATATGTTGGTATTTGCTGTACCAATACTTGCACATGATCCATCATTTACTGATCATCTTGACACATCACAATTAAAAATAATACAACAATGTTTATGGTTTATTCTTGAGCCTTTAATAACTAAAAATGAATATTATTGTTATGGTTTTTATAAAAGTTTAATTGATCGTATGAAATGTCATAAAGATGCACTTAAACCAGATAGTTCAGTAGCAAATTATAAACTATGGGCTGTTTGTGATCTTGCTATGAATGTTATTTATACTAAAACAACTAATTTTGATATGAAAGAATTTCCAAGTGAAGCACGTATACCAACAATGTACTTCAAACGTACTGATGAATTAATAACAAATTCAGTTAATTATTTACCACCTGAACTACAAATTAGTATGACAAGTCCCAAAGGTAAAGGATTACATTTTAATTCAATGGGTGAAAGACAAAAACGAGGGCCCAAAGGAAAACAAAAAGAAATTGGAATTGGACCAAATGAAACTGATGCCAGAGTAAGTTTTATTTTTATTTTTTTATTTATTTTACACAATATAACTTGAAGCTAAATACTTTTGAATATTTATTTTTATAAATATTCAAAATATAAATTTGTTATTTTCAATAATTTATTGCCGTGTAAATATTCGTAATTTAATTTTCAAGCTGCATATTGGAGAAATGGAATGTATTGATGCACAGGTAACATGCATGGAGTAATTTTAATTTTTGTTTTTCAGATAGATATCAATTTTTTTTTGTCTTTTGAAATTTAAAAATGGAAGAATATACAAATTATAATTATATTTTTAATGCTTAAACATTGTTTTATTTATTTATAGCCTGCAGAAGCCTCAGAAACAAAAATCCAATTACCAGGCTTGGAAGAAGAGGTGAATTTATAAATATATTAACGACAAAATAATTATTGTAAATATCATTATTTATTAAATTATTATTTTTATTTTAATTAGATTGATGAACCACCAGCCAAGAGACTCAGAGAACACGATAAATCAAATAACAAATAATTACACAACTAACAACGAGCATGATGAATAAAAAAAATTAGAATTAGTTGTACTTTTTGATAATTATTGTGTCGATATAAAATCATCCAAAAATAATAATTAATATAAAAATTAAAAAAAAAAAAAAAAAAAAAAAAATAATGATAAGTAAGATAAAAGACAAAATATTTTCATTATTTCTCGTAATTTTTAAATACTTAAAAAATAAATTAATAATTTTTCATAAGTTTTTCATATTAAAATTTATTGTTTACGTTATTCATTTTTTCAGTATGAAAAAAAAAACCTAAAATCAACAAAAAATAACTCAAATCATTGCAAAAACTTTCTCGTCTTTTTTATATTATAAATATTTTTAAAAATAAATATAAAAAATATCAATAATATTTCTGTATAACACCTAATTTTGTATTTAAACTTTGATTGTTTGTTTTATTTTCTAGAGTTTTTTTAAATATACATAAATAATGCGTAGATTAATTTAGATATACCAGCAGCTTTCTTGAATGAAAAATTGTATTTTCTTTTAAATAAAGCATTTATTCAATAAAAAAACTAAAAAAAAAAAACAAAAAAAAAGTAAGATAAATAAGCAGGGAAATAAGTTTGTAAAAATGTTTTTTCTTTTCTAAATGAATGAATTAGAATTATAATAAAAATAATAAAGTAATTAGTAGAGGAGTAAAGTCGAGATTAGAATAATAAAATTAAAAAAATATATATATATATATATAAAATATAGATACATGTAATCATTTGTATGTATACGGCCACTTGGTTAACAAGTTTATACGCATTTTTTAATTATCATCATTATTAATTATCGTTTATTATTGTTTTTTCTTTGACGTGGGTCTAGGTCTTTATTTTCTATAGAATATATTAATTATAACTAGATAATAAAAACCAGGATGTGATTGATATATAATTAAGTTTGAATGATTGAATAATAATTATAATAAAAACACTGATAACATTAAATAAATTAAATAATTTAAATAATCATTTTTTTATTGTCTCTTCACGGAAATTACTGTTGATTGAATCGTTTTTTTTTATATATATATATATGACAACTAATGATGACAAAGTATCAATAACTTATCTTTGATAATTGTAATCATAATTTTTTTGACGATAAATAGAAGCTATATGATCAAATAGTATCACTGTAATTTTCGTAAATTGATTATACGATATTTCAATTGTATTGAAAAATCTAAAAACAAAAATATATGAATGAAGAGACTTGGATGTGTGACAACCATTATCAATATTTTACAATGCAAATTATTGTATTTAAATAAAAAAACATCTGATCTTCATGAAAGAAATTTGTTGTTTTTTCCTCTTCATCTGTTGGGAAATTTATTTATTTATGTAGGTGTTATTTTAAAAACAATAAAAACAACAATAGATTTTTAATTTTATTAGTTTGTTTTTTATTTTTATTATTATTTTGAAAAGAAAAAGGTACATAAATTTTTTTAAAATAAGTAATTTATTTAAACAAAAAAAAAAATTGATCAAATTAATTTTTTAACTACTTAGCGTTTCTTAGATTGTCGTGGAGCTCCAAATTTTTTACCTGGCTTACCACCAGCTCTACTACCAGGTTTACCACCAAATTTACCTCCTGGCTTACCACCAGCTTTACCACCAAACTTTTGTTTTTGTTTTTTATTTGCATTTCTAACAATATTCGAAGCTGTGCCGATTAAATCAACTGCAAAGGATGATTTATTTT
Organism: Aphidius colemani; assembly: GCA_030523065.1. Taxonomy (NCBI): domain Eukaryota; kingdom Metazoa; phylum Arthropoda; class Insecta; order Hymenoptera; family Braconidae; genus Aphidius; species Aphidius colemani. Next base: position 15,819 of record JAPYYR010001579.1, read on the forward strand.
TTTTGGATCGGTTATTGCCACCAAGTGATCGTGGTTCAACATTTTCAACGACCGATCTTATTTTTTTCAATTTTTTAGACTTTTTAGCAAGTCTTGCTTGGTACGTTGATACCTTTACAAGTTCTTTTAGTTCTTTGGCTTCTGCAGGATCCATAGCTGCTCCTTTTTTTTTCTTTTTTAATTTATTTTTTTTGTCGCTTTGGACGGAATTATTAGGTCCACTAGCATCACTTTTATTTGTTTTTTTTTTAGCTTTTTCTGTAAGTTTCAAGCTATCTTTATCAGTTTTGTTTTCATTTTTTATTTGGAACTGTCCCTCTTGGTCTTCTTCTTGATCTTTTACTTCATTTTCCATTTTATTTGCTTTATTTTCGATTTTTGTAATTTCTTTTTCAGCTCTTTGCTCTTCAAATATTGCTTCAACATCAGGCTCAAGTGATTTTAGTTTTTTATTATATTTGTCAATGATTTCTGGTGGCATAATACGATTTTTAACTGGATTTCTAGCGTTTCCAATGATTTCTTTGACAAGTAAACGTTCTGATTCACCAAAAAGTGATACTGATACACCAGCTTTACCAGCACGTGCTGTTCTACCAACTCTGTGTATATAATGTTGTAGTTTTGTTGGCATTGCAAAATTGATAACTGTTTTAACACCAGAAATATCTAAACCACGAGCAGCAACGTCAGTTGCAATTAATACATCAATTACTTCATCTTTAAATTTTCTCAAATTTTCCATTCTTTGTGCTTGTGATAAATTACCATGTAATTCACCAATTTTAACACCCAATAAACCAAGTAATATATGTAAACGATGTGCTTGATTTTTGGTCCGTACAAATACCATTGTATGATCATGGAATGTACGACATATTAATGCTGCTAAAATTGCCTCACGATCATCCTCACGTTCTTGACGTATACGTATAAATTCTTGACGTAAATTGAATGCAACTTCTTGATTACTATCAACGAAAATTTGAATTGGATCATGAAGTGATACTGCTGCAAGAGCGTCAACTTTATCAGTCATTGTTGCTGAAAATAATATTGTTTGATGTTTATTAACACATTTTTCAATAATATAATTCATTTGTTGGGCAAAATGTTCATCCAACATTCTGTCAGCCTCATCAAGTATCAATACTTCAAGTGAATCTATTGTAAATGTTGTTGTATTAGCAATATGATCAATCAATCTACCAGGTGTTGCAATAACAATATCTGGATTTTTACGTAGCATTGCTTCTTGAACCTTTAAATCGAGACCACCAACTGATAAGGCAATTTGTATTGGATTACAAAATTGGGCAAGTTGTTTTGCAGTTTGATAAACTTGTGTACCAAGTTCACGTGTTGGTACTAATATTAATACTCTAGTTACTGATGGACCGTCTGATGTTAAATGTAATAAACGTTCAAGTACTGGTAACAAGTAGGCTAATGTTTTTCCAGTTCCTAAAATATTAATTTTATTTATTTATTATTATCTATTAGTTTACATGTAGAAAAAAAAAATATAAAATATCAACAAACCTGTTGCTGCACAACCACAAATATCACGACCCATTAATGCAGCTGGTATTGTTGCTGTTTGAATTGGTGTTGGTTGTATAAAATTCATTTTTGCAATTGCCTTCAATAATGGTCTTGATAAATTCATTTGATAAAATGAATGAACTTCATTTACATTAGTTATTTCTTCACAGACTAGTTTTTCACTTTCAACTTTTTTTTTTTTACCTTTTTTTTCACGTGTTTTAAATGCATCTTTGCATAATTCATCTTCAGACAATATTATACCACTTTCTTTATTAGTTTCTTCTTTAGCTTCATTATCATCGTTATCATCACTATCATCATTAAGAAGACGACGTTTTTTTTTAATTTTATCATCTAATTTTGTACTTGCTTTACGTTTCATATATTTTTTTAAATCATCCCACGTGTCTTGATTATAATTAGCAACATCATCCATAAAATGAAATTCATTATCAAAATCTTTACGTTCTTGTTTTTTTTGTTGACGTGGTTGATACTAATAAAAAGAATTAAATTAGTTTTATAAATATTATTTATTTGTTTTTTTAATAATAAAATTAATTATACATACGTCATCTTCTTCATCAGAATTTTCAGAAAAGTTCTGAACCTCTTCATCATCAACGATAGTTTTTATTAAGTCGTAATTAGTATCCATTTTTTGTTTGTTTTAAATTATTACTAGTAATAGTTAATAATATTAGTAATAATTAATAAAAATAAACAGAAGTTTATTTAAGTTTAAAGTTCTAGGTTACACACGTTACACACTATATTTTAATAAAAACACATGTGAGCTCCAGTGTTCATTAAGCCACATTTAGAAGCTGCATAACACTTTATAAATCATGAAAAACTACCTTTCTATTACTTTATTATTATTACAATAAATTGGCGGGAAAGGTCAGCATCTTGATCAGTGTGTGTGTGTGTGTCTGTGTTACTCTCTTATGCTCATTGCTCATTTGTGTTTGTTTCATTCTAAATCTAATCATCTGAATATTATTTATATCTATTATTTACAATAAAATAATAAATAATATTTATAATTCTTGTATGAAAATAAAATAGATCAATCATGGGAATTTTAGGATTATCAAAAATTATTGCTGATTTGGCTCCAAATGCCATAAAAGAAAGTGAATTAAAAAATTATTTTGGTAAATTATTTATTTTATCATTCATCATCAACAAATGCATTTTATTTTAAATATTCATATTATATTTATTAAATTACTGAATTAATTTTAAATTATTTCAGGTAGGAAAATTGCTATTGATGCTTCTATGTGTCTTTATCAATTTTTAATTGCTGTCAGATCAGAAGGAGCTCAATTAACATCTACAGATGGTGAAACAACCAGGTAAATGATTACATACATATTGTATACTAATTATTTATGTGTTATTATAATTTGAATTAATTTTTACAGTCATCTTATGGGAACCTTCTACAGAACAATACGTCTTGTTGATAATGGTGTGAAACCAGTATATGTTTTTGATGGTAAACCTCCAAATTTAAAAGGTGGTGAATTAGCTAAACGTGCTGAACGAAGAGATGAAGCACAAAAAGCACTTGCTGCTGCTGAAGAAGCTGGTAAATTAATTATGCATTTACAAATAGAAAATAATCATATTAAAAGATTCCACGTGCTAATTATTATTTTTTTAAACTAGGAAATGCTGAAGATATTGATAAATTTAACAGACGACTTGTCAAAGTAACACCAGCACATGTCAGTGAAGCTAAGCAGCTTTTAAAATTAATGGGAATCCCTTATGTTGAGGTGTGTAACAAGTCAATAATTATATTTATAATTATTTTATTCAATTGTAATTTTATCATCAAATTATTAAATAAATAGGCACCATGTGAAGCTGAAGCTCAATGTGCAGCTCTTGTTAAAAGTGGTAAAGTTTATGCAACTGCAACTGAGGATATGGATGCATTGACATTTGGAAGTACTGTTCTTCTTCGTCGTTTAACAATGAGTGAAGCAAGAAAATTACCAGTTCAAGAATTTCATGTTGATAAAGTTTTAACAGACATGGGACTCACTAAAGAAGAAGTAATTAATATAAAAAATAATTTTAATTTATTGATAAATACCTATATTTTAATTATGTATCTTTAATTTTAGTTTATCGATTTTTGTATATTACTTGGTTGTGATTATACTGGATCAATCAAAGGAATTGGACCAAAACGAGCAATTGAACTTATTAAAACTCATAAATCATTAGAGAAAATTCTTGAAAATATTGATCAAAAAAAATATCCAGCACCAGAAGATTGGAATTACAAAGAAGCTAGAGCATTGTTTATTGAACCAGAAGTTGCAGATCCAAAAAATATTGAAGTAAATTAAAAATATTCATTTGATTGATTTATTTTATTTGTTGTTATGATAAATTTTTATTATATTTTTTAGTTAAAATGGACTGAACCTGATGAAGAAGGATTAGTTAAATTTCTCTGTGGTGATAAAAATTTTAATGAAGATAGAATTCGTAATGGAGCTAAAAAACTTGCCAAGGCAAGAACCACATCAACACAAGGTCGTCTTGATGGTTTTTTCAAAGTATTATCAACAACACCATCAACAAAGCGTAAAGCTGAAGAAAAAAAAGGACCAGCTAAAAGAGGAAAAGGTGCTGGATCTGGTAAATTTCGTGGTAAAGCCAAGTAAATTATTAAACATCAACTAATTAAAAAATAAAATCTAGCAGTGTCTCAATTCAAATCATTTCATTAAATTTGAATCTTAATTTTCATTTTCCAATTAAAATTAAATTGATATGAGATAAGTGATAATTGTATTTATATAAATAAAATAGATTTAAAAGTTTAATTTTTTTTTATTTATTTTTTAAAATAGATTAACATAACTTTTAGAACTTAATTAACAATTGAAATAAAATAAAATTCAATAAAAGATGATGATAATTGGAAGATATTTTATTATTAAAGATAAGTATTTGTTAAAAATAATAAAATAATAATTAATATATATTTATTTACTGCTAAATATTTATTTCTAACATTATATATTATTAATTAACTGAAAATGTATTATTAATTAACTGAAAATGTAATATTTTTTTAATTAACAAAGGATATATACTATTTTTTTGACGCTTTTTTGGCTTTAACACAGCTTCTAGCACAAGCCAGAAATTGAAGAAAATACGACCGTCTCATTAGGCGCTCATAATAGCGAGTAGTAATTCAAATTACTACTAACTCATTATGCGCTCCTGGTACCAGCGGCCAAATTTTAGCTTGAAAATTTAGTCGGGTTTTACCGTATTTAATCAACTTATATATGAATAAAATTGAAAATGATGTCTAATTATTTGTTTAATGTTTTAAAATTAATAATTAATAAAAATTAACTAATATATAATATTAATTTGACTTTATTTATTTATTTAATTGTGTTTTAATGTTTTTTTTTTAACAAAAACGAAAAAACATCCGTAGAAAATATAGATGGA
>JAPYYR010001580.1:0-22981 GCA_030523065.1 Aphidius colemani
TGATGATGATGATGATGATGATGATGATTGTAATTCAGTATCTGGTAATGGATCAATCTAATTTTTATAAGCACCATTAGTTGATATTGAATCAATTTCGTTGTAACTTTTTTGTGTTTTCTTCTTTCTTTAGCAAATGTACTTTTCATCATTACCGTGACTTAAGACAGAGCGTTAAATCCACGTATGATGATATATTTTTATTTAGTGGCGCATAACTTACTGCGCATTTAGGTAATTAATTTGTCAATCATGTATTGAAAATAATTAATTAAAATTATTTCTACAATTTCCTAAACTCCAATATTCATTGACTAAACTTAATTAGACAATTTCCCATCAAATAGAGCTAAAATTTTAATTTTTTAATAATACTGCCAGCTAACTATACGGCCACTTTTAATTAGCGATTACCAAATAAACTATTGTTTACTAATCTCTAATTTTTATTGACTAAACTTTAGCAAACTCTAATCTATCCAGCAGGCAAAAAATTAAGCCATTAGCAAATACCCTGCCAACTAAGTATGTTGAGCCTGTAGCAAGTCCTTGCCATGAAGACTAGAGACCACTTTGAGTACTGCAGTCGGTAACAACGAGCATCGTGAGAACGACCTGATACAAAATTGCTATGGTACATTGTAAATTTTAGATGAAGATTTTGGTATTTTTTCAACATGATCATTGTAAAAACCACATTTTGTACAGCAAGTTTAATAATACACGCAAGAAAAAATTAAACGCTTATAAGAACTACTATGGTACACTGCAATTTTTAATCACAAAATTGTTCTTATCGTAGTATTTACTGTAAAAAATATACTAGTTGTCTGATGTTTCTCAAATACTGGACCACAGTAAAATTTACTGTAAATTTTTATCCGTGTGCTTGCTCTACTCGTGAGAAAGTTTAGAATGCCTATTAAATTCATTTTTGTTTTCGTAAAATACTCACTAATCTGAACTCGTCTTCGCTAGAGCCAAGATTTACCTATTTCTCATGACCCTAGAAATAATTTTAAGCAGTAAGGAAGTAACTATTAGATTGGATAAGATGAGTTTTTTTTTGTACATTAATCTACAAAAAACATGATTCTGTTTAAAAAATTTGTTCAAAACAGCTCGAACACACTGAAAAAAGTTTTAGGCTGATTTCGTATTGTATTGTTTTTATGATAGTTGTTAATAAAAGTTGTCAATAAAATAGCTTTATTAACTCGAAAATTATCCAGCATCATTACAAAGCATCATTGCATTTCCGTTTGGATTTAGCTAATATTATAGCTTTTATTGTATTTTTGACATGTATCGATGGATATAGAAAGATCAAAGTCAATAGAGGTATATGGTTAAAAAAATAAGGTGCAGCAATGTGCTCAATTACGTGGTTAACATTATCTGAATTCCTGATCTCATGAGCAAAAAAGACAACTGATGCATTCTTGGCTTTCAATGAAGTTCAACTATTAAGCATAATTTTATTTTCAAATGAAAATTACATATAATGGAAAAAAAAGATTGATTAAATTTTTTTTAGCTACCCTGTATCATCAATTTATATCTTTCTGCATCAACACCTCCACATTATTATTAAATTTATCGATATATGTACTTTATGAAGCTCATTTGAATTACCAATTTCATTTACTCTCGGGTGATTATGCCATTGTCAATGTCATCCACAATTTCAATGAAGCTATTACATCCACAAGAACATATTATAAAGTTTCCCTCTTGGTATAATCCACAACCACATGGACAATAAATACCCTTTTTTCTTTCGCCAACGTTCTCAATTACTTCAGCACTTTTAGATAAATATTTTCTTGTGGTTGAAGGTTTTTTAGACTAGATAATACACTCAACACTGTATAATTTTATCAATTTTGATTAATTATTCAATAAAAAAAAAGGAAATAACATACTAAAGTATTATGAAATAATGCCTCGCCACAAACTTTTTCATTTTGATTATTGAAAGATTTGTCTCTTCTAATAATTTCACAATATGTAGCATCAAAGCTTTCTTTCTTTTTCAACGATAAATCACAGTTAGGAATGGAAATATTTGACGTACGATTACTAACGGAAGGAGATCTTACTTTGTTTTTATCAATGTTAGTACTTTTTTTATTTTCATTAATATTTGCTGAATAAATATTGACCCATTCTTGTTCATCACATTGGCAGTTATTTTTACATTTTTTGCAAATCCATTTCCCATTTACAAAAATATCTGGACCCCATACATGACAAACGCAAGGTGACTCGATTGGTCCATCAGTGCAATTCTGTTAAAAAAAATAAATTCAACCTCAAAAAATATAATTTTAATTGAACCAGTTGAGCATTTTCAATCTAGGAATAGATCACTTACTGAAAGTGGTAATGATGATAATTCAAGATTTTTTAGTGATAATGCAGCTTGCTTGATGGGATTTTCGAGATTATTCAAAGACAAGTGCTGTTAAAAAATTTACGAAAACTACTTTTTAATGATGGTTTTTTTTAAAATGATAGTTTTACCTTAGCATTGTTTAACATATCTTCAAGATCATCTGCAAGTTTTAGAAGATAATTATTTTGACCATTAATTTCTGTCAGTTGGAATACGGCAGTGTTAACCTCATTAGAAATTTCTTTACAGCAATCTGAATTTCTACATTCTCGATACTGTTTTTCTATATGATTTGTTGGATTATTAGATGACCAAAAATTACCCATAGCTTTTCTAATTCAATATTTAATAACTTTGTAATTATTTATTTTCATTTTTTTATTCCAAGATCCTCAATATTTATTTTTTTTTTTTATAATTTAATATTTTGTATATAAAAAAAAAAAACATAAAACAAAATAATGATTGTGATCCACTGCCATTTTTTATTATCAGAATAAAAAAATGAAAATTTGGAATTTCAATGATTTTTTTTTTCAAATAAGTATCCAAACAATTAGAAAAAAAGTTTATTTAACTTTCAAAAAAACCAAAATTTGAAGTGAGATAATTAAAAGTGTTAAAAAATATTGAATTCTGAGGTAATATTACATTTGTCATTTTTTGCACATTAAATTGAACGATAGCGATTTATTTTAACATTCAAAAAATATTAAGTACAACATTATTTCCAACCGCAAATATGGAAAAGAAAAATGCTGATCACTTGTGAGTCGTCACGATCCGTTGACCTGAACAGTAAGACTCATGGAAGTAGCACTTCCTTTCATTCTTATGAGGATTATTATCAATGAAAATCATCCATATATTTATCATCGGTATACGAGTAGCTGAAAGAAATCTAATTTTCTAAATTAAACTTTCCTATGGATCAAATTATTCGTAAAATATAACTACATTATTTATACCAGACTTTTTTTTATTTTTTTATAAATCCTAGATAAAATAAGGTAACAATTAATAAAAAGGGCATATTTTTTTACAATCTTACAAAGTTATATAATCACGAAATTTTCAAACATATATATATTTCATTAAAAGAAAACTAGATAAACTCATGAAACTCAGATTACAATATATTCAATAAATCATATATAAATAGTATTGGGATTCATTATTTCTTTAGCCCAATATTTTTCCACACCAAGTTTCAAAAATCAATGAAATATTAAAATACAATTAATATTCATATATAACAATAATATGTTAATAAATCGACTAGAGATTACTTGGAACTCTAAACTCGTTTGATTACATTATGATCTATGATTTTCGAACAAACAGAAAAAACAAACAAAAGAAAAACATGAGGATTATAACACGTGTTAAGTACTTAATCTAGGTTTGTTTGTTTTTGTATCGTGTTAATTAGTGTGACTATCATTTCGATTCATTTTACGATTTTTTTTTAAAATTATAATTTATAAATCGGAAAAACTTATTCGGTGGGTGATAAAAATCGAAACTGCGAGGAAAGTTAAGATCGTTTTTTGATTTTTAAATTTGATGGAAATTATCAAATTTCGTTCGAAGATTTATCATTCGTGTGGCTGGACGTACCGTTCCTGGATCGGCACTTGGGCAAACCAAGCAGCGCCAGCAGTATATCGTTCTAAAAAGAAAAGAAACCAAAAAATATTATTACCATGCAAACTTTTCAAGTATTTCAAGATTTTAAAGTTTTTTTTTCTGAGAAATATAAGGTAAGAAAAAAAAAATTTCTCATTAAAAACGATGGTCGTACCTTAATTTTTCATGTTATAGAACTCGATTGTCCATTTTCCTCGATTTGACAAGTGTCAATTTCGATAAAATAGTAATCATCACCGCAACGAATGAATGATGATTTATTCATCTCCAACGAAAGTAGATTGTCTGTCGAAATTAATTTAATCTGATAAATGATCTCGTAACAAAGACATTCGTACAAAAACGAATGTTTTTTTTTGTTTCTTTTTTATTTTTCAAGAAGTTATTAAGCAAATAAAACCATTACCCATAGTTCTGACTGATTATTCACAAAATATGACATTAATTTTTCATCACAACATGTATATAATTTCAAAAGTAATTTGAAACACTTCTATATAAAGAGTATACGACAAAAAATTTTATCAACGAATGAAAGTCAATAAGTCCAACTATACGTGATGGGAATTTAATTATAAAAACGAATTTTTTATCGTTCAAAGGAGCGCTTTCACTCAAACTGTTTGTCAATGTCAAATAAGTATTTGTTACGATCAAATATAAAATTTGTTTATCATGAAACATGACTGCAATGTTATCACAAAATTTTGTCAACAAATTTTTATTTGCCGGCAACAATTGATGTTTATTTTTTATGTTCTCGTGAAAATTCACAGTAACATTGCAAATGAATTTTTATTAATGAAGATTTCAAGAAGAGCTGAATAAACAACAAGCGATAGTTATTATTAAAAATTTGAAAAATTAAGAAAAGTGTCGTAGACACATTATACGATAATGAAAATTAGATATTCTGAAAATAGTTTTTTTTTTTGTGACTATTTGTATCAATAAAAATTTTGATGACCGACCTTTGGCTAGCTACGAAGCCATTTAGATGATTTTTAAACACAGCAATATCATCAATTAAATCATCAAGAAAAATATTCCTCAATACTTTTCGATTATCTTTGATCTTTTCGCAATCCAAAAAAAATTTACTAAACTTAATTAATTTTTTTTTGTTCAAAAACATTCACACATCACTGGTGGTTTCGTTTTGATATCATTTGTTCATAATAAACAACTTTAAATGATACCGCAGCTATTGCAAAAATCTTAATGAACCTTACAAGATAAACTACACACAAATTTCTGAATAGATTCTTAACGACAAACGATGTTTGTCGATTGATCTACGATTGTTACGGTTATTATCTTGAAATTTTTTTGACACTTTCATAGCCCAGCCTTCTCGTTCACTTCGACATTTCCATCTTTTTCTAACCTTTTCAAGTGCCTTGGTTTCATTTGTCTTTATTATACTATTCTCTATATTACAATTATCCACTTGATTGATTTTCTGTGGCTGAACTACACCATCTACATTGTCCATCAAATTATTACAAGGCACTAAATCATTAGTCACGTTTATCTAAAAAAAAAAAAAAAACTCGTATAATATAATACTACACTTAGGTTTATGTGAAATAAATTGTTTTGTGTATACTTACAACTTGATTATTTGATAAATTGTTTTGCACATCATCACTCAGTTCAGATGCATATTTTGAAAAATTTTTCATCTCAAAAACTTCATCAATATCCATAAATTGTGATATTTTTTCAAACTCATTAATTTTTTTAATTAAATTCATTCTTTCAATATTATTAACAACAACATCTCGATTTTCTTTTAGATGAGTATTATAATTAACTTCACGTTGACACCAAATATTATCGATTTCTATAGTATCGAGTATATTTACAAAAGCAGTTTCTTTATTTTTTAAATTCATATATTTTTTTCTAAATAAATATTCAATTTGAGAAAATTTTTGTACAATATCATAATAATCTTTTTTTAATATTTGACAATTCAAACAATTATTTATTTTAATATTTTCATCAGTACAAGTACCAATATCTCGGGTATCAAAAAATTTATCAGTAAAATTTTTTTTATTATTATTTTTATCAAGTTTTTTATAATTATGAATTTTATTTTCCAACAAATGTAGCTTTTCAGTAAGCCTATAATTTTCATCGAGTAAATCATTTTCTCTTTGTTTTGAAATTTTATTTTCTCTTGACCTTTCAACATCAGAGACTTCATAAATTTCTAGTCTTTCTTCAAGTTCTTTTATTTTTTCTTTATAAAATAATATTTTATTATTGTCCTCAATAATTTCTACTGTATTATCAACTTGAACTGGTACTTTAACAGCTCTTTCTTGTATTCTTTCTCTTAATTGCTGTAGTCTTTCAACTTCTTGAAGTAATTCACATGATGGAGTTTCAGTCTGTGTGCCACAATTTATAAATTCAATATGTCCATCAAAGTCATCACCATTAACATCATCATCTTCAAATATTCCACTTTCTTGTAATGATAATGGTGATTTTTTTGAAGATGTAAATAACATTTTTTCCATATGATTATTATTTTTTTCAATTTCATTATTGTTATTATTGTTATTGGTGTTATTAATATTATAGTTATCATTATTATTATTGTACGGTATAACTGTGGCAATTGCACGTTGCTGTAGATGTTGTTGTTCTTGTTTATTATTTTGATTAGTTTGATGGATTTTAAAAATTAATTCTGGTGATACAATACCACTGTCACCGGTGTCTGGTGTTTCTCGAGATCCACCAGTTTCCTCTAACTCTAATATTCGAAATTCAAGCAATTCATTTTGTTCACGTAAATCTGATAATTCATCTAACAAATTCAATTCACGTTCTTCAGCACGTTTTAATTGATCATTCAATGCACGACGATTATTTTGACTTCCTCTTGTTTCTTGAAGTAGTGCTTTTTCTAAATCTTTAACTTGACTTTTTGCATGTAATAGTTCTTGTTTTTCTTCAATATATTTTGTTTGTAATTCTTCAAGTTCAATAATTATATTTTTATATGAATCATGTGTCAATGAATTTTTTTGATATTGTGAGCATGGTTGTGGTGATAATGATGATGGTGTACTTGATAATGCACTGTCAGCTTCTTCATATTGATCTTCATCATCAACTTCAGCTACTGGTTCAAGTTCTAACCATTGTTTATAAAATTCTTCTTTACGTTTTTTATTTGAGAGTTGATCAAATTTTCGTTCACGCTCCTTCAGTGCTTGACGAAGATATTCAATGACTTCTTGTTGTTCGACTGCTAATTCACGGAGACGCTCTATTTCACATTCTTTCTTAAATTGCTCATCTTGCTAGAAAATATAAATAAATAAATGAATAAGTAGTAATAAATTTTTAAAATTTCTTTTGTATAAAGAAATATTATTACAAAATATCTAAATAATTTTTTATCATTAACTTACCAAGTTTTCGCCGGGATAAAATTTTTTGTCTATGCAAAGTTCCAGACGAATCTGAAGATTTTTTTTACTGTCTTGCAATTTCTTCATCTGAAATGAAAAATATAATGAAATAACATTTTGACAGTCAATATAATACAAGTGTTCATAATAATTATTAGTTATTGTTTTGTATAAACATAGAAAACTAAAAAAGACCTTATAGTCAACTCATTCTTTATTTTTTTTTTCAACTTCTGCTTTCATATCGTGAAAGGTATTCCGAATACCGGTTATTTTTCATGCAATACTCTATTTTCTTTACTCATATAATTTATTTTCATTATTATCAATATTATTTTTTTTAATTACTCAATCAAAATTATCATTAATGATAGTAATTACAATTATAAAATTATTCATCAATTAACGTTACCATAACATGAAAATTCCTAAATCATTAAAAAAAAATTAATAAATTATTATCAACTTTCTATAATGACGAAAAAAAAGCGTAATAAATTAATATCATATTGATATTAACATCGTTATGTAGACCATTTAATAGAAAAAATGTTTATTTATGATATTTTGAATAATTAACATATTTTTCACACGTTGCATGCGTAGAAAATTTCCTCAACAACAATATAATCATAATAATATTAATAAAATTAAAATAATGGTGAGTAGGTTAGTGTTCTTTTTATTAAACTTGTAATTCCGAGTTCAATGCCGAGTTTAATCCCTGGTAACATCATCTAGTTTCATGAGAATAATGAGAACACCAAAAAATAAATTAAAAAAACAATAAAAAACACCAAAAAATAAAATTCAAGTAACAAAACCCCCATTTTACGAGTCTTACTAAAAAATACTTTGTTTCGATTAGATATGAAAGGAAAATTGGGTTCACTATAAAAAAAACGTCAAAGTATATAAGCTTGTTTTGTCGATAATGATCTCAGCTAATGTTCAGCAACCTGTCCCGGAAATCGTAAAATCCTCCAGCAACCATAAATAAAATTATTATTATTATTATTATTATTATTAATAATAATAATAATAAATTGTCAGTCATCATTAAAATAGTTGAAACCCTTTGCCATTGTTGTTACAAGATGAGAGTGTATGCGTATATATATTTGTATTGAAATGATTGAGTTCAACAAAGATGAATTGAGTACGACAGAATGTAAGAGATAGTCTCTGTGCGAGAAGACATTGGACCGTTACTTTGGCCCCCTGACACACAGCTGACTTATTTTCTTATATATTTATACATATAATTTCTTTTTCTTTTGCCCCATGGCCGATAATATACGGCTTACTTCTTCAATACAGCAACCTGTACAGTGGGTCAGGTGTTTGCCCCGACCGATTTTTTTGACTCTACGAAAAAAATAATAAAAATTTAAGTAAGAAAAAAGAAAATATTGTTTTTTTTTTTTTAACGTGTACACATTTTTATTATTTTTTTTCTAAATAATATCATGCATAAAGTGATTATTAATCACTGATTAGTTTACTATTCATGTCACGCTATATTTATTTTAGACACCTTGGAATTTTATGTTTATTTATTATTTTTTTTTTTGAAAAAATACTTGAGAAATTAGCTATGCAAATTATTATGATCATTTTGGAAAATATTATTCTTTTTTTTATTCAATGTTTATTTTTAGTAATTTTTTTTTTTCGTATGTATATGAAAGATGATCAACGAAAGGTGATGGTCAACAAGAAATTTCTCCGGAAATAATGTATCTGTGATTTCTCCTTACAATTGACATTGAAGTAAAGATAAATTCGTCAAGAGATATTTGAGATTCGATATTTTTGCTACTTTTATTTTATTAAATCATATATATTAAAAAGAAAGTATTATAAATAATTTTCATTATAAAAAAATTAGTTGATATATTAATTTGTATTCTTAGACATATGAATTTTTTATCCGACTTTCTAACGTTATTAATTAAATAACTGAATAAAACATTGCAAGACTTTTATTGGCTGTGATATTGTCAATCCTTTAAGGATTGTTGGGTGAATGTGACAAAGGTCTCGATATCCGCTCATCAGTTCTCTACCACTTTTTTTTTAACAATGAACACGTGCCACATTTTAATTTTTCTAAAAAAAAGTTTGACGATCCTAAATTTGTTATTATTTTGAAGGAACATTACAAGTAATTTCCTGAGAGTTCTGCGGATTAAAATTCATCAACACTGAAGTTGATGAGAAAAAAAACAGCTGACAATGCCTTTCTTACATCTAAAAATAAGTAAAACACTAAAATTTAGGGAAATGTCAATAAAACTGAATAACTTCACTCAATTGGAAAAACAGCAATACTTTAATACAGTAAATCTTTTCTAAACTTGATTTTATATTCAAATGAATATAGAAATCACTGAAGTGAGGAAAAAATTCTTGCTAAGAAGTGAAAATTAACTAACTTGACCTATCACTATACTTTCAGAATAAATGTGATTCTATATGTAAATGATAAGTATTTAAAAACGAGAAAAAAAACTATTATAGAAATTACATAATCTAAAAAAAAAAAATTTGCCTTAATGGCAAACGTCATAACCTTTGGACTACAGGGCTTCTTAATTTTTTTCCAAGTTTCAACGAGTTAACACAGACGTCAATCTATTCGTCACTGAGCCATTTGTAAAATTATGGCCCCAACAGCCCTTCTTTGTGTTGATAAATGAAAAAATTGTGCTAACTTGGCTTTAAGGTAGCACAATTAGTAGAAAAAAAAAAAAAAAATTAATTTCGGAAATATTTATTATCCGATTGGGTTAAAATTTACACACTAAATTGCACATAATTTGCACCAAATTATGGCCCTAGTAGCCCTCCTCTATGTTGATAAACAGAAAAGTTGTGCTATCTTGGCTTCAAGCTAGCACAACTATTTATTAAAAAAATTTATAAGTGCACAAAAATTAATAATTTCGCACATAACTTGCACAAAATTTCCATTATAGTGACAAGTGATTGTGCCATAAAGGTTGTGCTAACTTTCTAGACCTTCATTAGCTTGCATTCGTGAACCTTTATTGTTATTTTTTGAAGCCACGACACGAGAATCTTTCTCTGTTTTTATTGAGCCACTCTACTTGTCCCACTTTTTCAGATTTACTAATCCACAAGTGAAAATACAATTATTTTTTTAAAAAATAATATTCCAATCATTAAACAGTATATATAAATATAAATTAGAAAAAAAAAGAAGAAACGATCATCAAACAAATGTTTTTTTTTCAGTCAAAAGTTTTTTTCATAAACTTATTGTTAAATAAATTCTGAATAAAATATATATCTTTTTCAACTGAGATAACTCGCTAGATATATAGACGTACCGAAGATAAAACCGGAAATCTCTATTTTTGCGTTTGTCTAGACGTCTTTTATATTTTTTTTTACATTAAATATGTGTAACAGGAAAGTATAACTATATACTGCTATTCTTTTTTTTTTTTTCTGAAGTTTTTATACAAGGTTCCTATATTTTTGTAATTTAATTACATTCATATATAACTCCATATAGTAAATATATGTTTCAAATTTATTATTGAAAAAAGAAATTTTTTTTTGTTGTCTTGACTTTCTGTCTCAAGCATACCATATTACTTTTCCCATGAGAAGTACCGTCCTGCTTTGGTATTACAGCAAATTTGTTTGGACTCAAACGTAATCCGAGTACCTACTTGAAAAATACTTTCTTCACTCGTTTCAATTTACTTTTCTGAAGTGAATATAGTCGGGTATAACAACCCGAGTGGAAATCTGGTCAAGCGAGCTTGATTTGACTTCAGACTTGATCAAGACTTGATCAATGTTGCCTTAACACGGAAAGCCTGATCAAAATTTGATCAATATTTGATCAAGATGCTTGATCAGGGAAACCGTAACTCATCTTTAATAAGGCCAGCCTGATCCAAACTTAATCAAGATTTGATCAATTAATATATATTTCGTTAATTGTATTTTATTAAGATTATCGTGATCAAGTTTGGATCAGGAAAACCTTAACTCATCCTTAATAAAGCCAGCCTGATCCGAACCTATATATATATATATATCAAGAAATATATAAACTTCTTAAAATTACAGTGTGTATCGTTTCCCTCCGTGGCCACGCGGTCTCAAGCGTTCCCCTTACTACGTACAATCTTTTACAATTGTTATAAATTTTTTTTTACCCTGCACTGTGCCTCCCACGCAAAGGGGAGGGCACGTTGCAAGGTAAATAGATAGTAATTAAATTGATATTGCAAGATAAATAGGTAGAATAAAAATTAAATAAAAGCACAGACAACATTTAGGCAGGTATCACATTAACGAAAACAATATGAGAAATAATAATAAAATTTTACATTCATTTTTCGGTATAAGAAAAAAAAACTTGAGATGAATATCCAATCACTTTGTGGTGAAAATAAAACCTAATTTCAAATTATGAATAATGTTCTCAATTTATTTTTGTTATTTTTAAATCTGCAAGTAATAAAGCAACTTATCAGTATATCTTGAATTGAAAAAATTAGGAAAATTAAAAGATCTTGAGAACTCAAGGGAATTCAAAAAAAAAAAAAAACAAATTGAATTTGTTTATGATCAATAAAATAAAATTGAAGAAATAATGGTTATCAAAGAAGTTAAATAGTTGAGGTGAACATTTCAATTGAAAATTAATGAATTATTATATTTAAACTATTTAGTTTTACATCAAATATGTCAGTATTTTAATACTTGATTCCTCTCAAAAATCTTAAAAGACACCAAATGATGAAGAAAAAATTTTAACAAAATAAAAATGCGGCAAAATATATAATGAAGAAATAGATTAATAATTTTTCTGTCAGACATTCAGCAGCCCAGATAACCACGTCTTTCCGAATTTATTAACTAGTGGTGAATTTCTGGCAATTTAGTTGTCTCGCCGTGTCGTCGATAGTATCAAATTTGGTTTTCGTAATTTTTTACATTACTGGCCTCTTTGTATACGTTCATAGGCCTCTTGTGATTTAAAAAAGACAATTGATAAACTAAAGAAAAATGAATGCAATATTTGTTGTTATTGTTGTTGAGAAAAAATCTACTATAAAAAAAAAAAAATTAATTTGTATGCATTTGTTACAAAAATGTTGTATTTATAATAAAAAAAAAAAAATTTACTTTTGTTTATTGTATATTTTTACGACCGAGACTAGACGAGATTCTGACTTTCCAGCCAAGACGAGACTGAGACGAGACTCGACCAAATCTTGTTTTGTCTTGTCTCGTGTGCATCTCTAGTAAACTCATAGTAACTCAAACAATCTGATTATTACAATGTCATGCTTCAGCATGAATCATAAAATGACAATTTTACTATATTAAAAATTCTTAAAACTGATATTACAAATTCGAGATTTAGAAAAAAAATAGTTTAATACAATTCGTTTGATAAATATCCAATCATAAATAATTTGTAATAAATAAACACCACACCTTTAATTTAGCATATATATATATTTAATGATTTTAATCATTTATCTTATATAAATGGGAAAACGTCAATGACAATTGCATTCTAAACGCGATTCAGTTTATAAAAACGCTTTCTTTTCACAATTAAAAAATAAAGGAAAATAATAAATCACGGACAAGTTTTAGTTCGATAAAAGTATATTTTTTATTTTTTGCTTGATGAAATAACGCACATAAATATACACCAATACTATTTTTTCAAAGTGATTTTTAATGAAAAATAATTTATTACGTTACTTTGTGGATGATTGAGTATAAGTGTAATGTCTATCACAAGTTTAAATTCTAATATTTCTAACAATTATGTATATCAAAGCGTTAGTAATAATTACCGATCAAGTTGTGAGCTAAATGTGAGGATACCAACTTGAAAATTTTGAAATAATTCACTGATGTTTGATAGATAAATATGTCCAAAAAAAAAAATTCTGTAAATTGATCGAATTCATCAAGTAATTAGCATGAACAATCATGAACAGTTATAATCAAATTCATTAGATGATTATGGTAAAATCGAAGGTTATAATTTTAGACAAGGTTAAATTTTTTCGAATGAAATGTTATGTAAATTTATAATGAATTTTTATTCTTCATATATATTATTATGGCTATAACCACAAAGGTTTGTCGTTCACACGACACCAACGTGGTATTAATATTAAAAATATTATCATATGTTCCAGATTGAACATTGTTGTCTTATATTCTGATCAAGGCTATATACAAACAGGAATATATATATACAATGTATACAAGATGCATCAATGCACACGAATGCGTTTGACAGGAGCAACAAAATAATAATAGTAGCAATTTTAAAGAAAATAATTTTTCCAAATTGTTCCATTCGTTTTTTTATTTTTTATGTTGGAGAAAAATCAAATGAAAATTGAAGAACAGTAGCTTCTCAAAAAAATGAATAAAATAAAAGAAAAACGAAACGAATCGAAAAAATCCTTATATTCATAAAATGATAAATTGAATTTTCATATTATGTATAGACTAAGTTGTTTATAATTAAAATTAAAAAGAAGTATGTATATATACACAATATTACTATATATAATTAAAAATTTCAGTGACAATCCATGATGGCCTTGTTAAATACACTGATGAGTCATTTAATAAATTGATGAATAAGAAATTATTTGTATGATCATCACCGATGAAGGTGTACAAACTTGTATAAGCAAAACAAAAAAACATAAATAAATAAAAAATTAAAACAAAAAAATGTCGCGCGGGAAGACTATGCCGTGTGATAATATCACAACATTTTATAACAAATTAAATATTTTTAATTATAGTTTATCTGGGAATGTAAATGACAAATTGTTCAATAAAAAGAAACAAAATAAAATACATTGGAATGGTAAGAATAAAAAAAAAAAATAAACATGTATATATGAAGAAACTAGGCCGGACGCTGTTTCCCACGAAGTAAGTTGTTGGCTTTGACCATGGCCAGTGTGTGTTATTTCAAATATATATAAGTTTGCATACATAGATAGAGGGAACTGCTTGAGAGGTATATAAAAACAATTAAATCAAGTAAGGTAAGGGAGTTATTGAATGTATGCACTTTAGTCACGTGCATGCATTATTATTAAAATGCCATCTATTAGTGTTTCACTCAACATTAACATGATTTTTTAATCAAGATCAAGTATATAATAGATTTTATTGTGCATATTTTGATGTTTTGTATTCTACATATAAAATTTATTAAATTAAAATATATAAAAACGCTCTGAATTTATAAAAATAAATTACAATGACAATGAGTTGAAAAAAGAAAAGAAAATATAATTATATCAAATTTTTAAAAAATAAAAATATACTTTCACTTGTCCATTTTTTTGTTTCCTCTAGCATTTCAGTTGTGATTTAAAAAAAAAACGTTTGTTACTTTAAAATTTCACACAGTTTTCTCTTATGGCAATGGAACACACGCGCACAAACTACAGATAATACTTAATACTTAATAATACCAATAATGCGTGAGATTAAATGCAAAAACGGAAGTTTATGACTTTGGATTAGGTCTTAACAAGAAATATATCAATATATATACACACTTTACATCGTTTTTTTGGAGTTTTATTTCGACTGCTTGTATGAATATGTCTATTCTATCTATAGTATTATTCTCATTTTTCATTTCAACATAATCGGGCGATCGACTTTTTATGGTCTTCAAAATTCTCGGAATTTTTTATGATGAAATAATTTTTTTCATAATAATTTATAAAAAAAATATGCATTGAAGGCACTTATCTACAGACAAATCAACGAATTAAGCAATCGTATCATTTGGCTGCAGTCCATGGACTTCAAAAAAAACAATTTTTGATTTTTTTAATTTGATAATACAATTAATTTTAGATGGTTTTGCACACATGGTTGTTTTATTTTCAGAATATTTATCAAAAGGTTTAAAATAATTCAATTATTATTAGGGTGATAGTTAGGGTAGGGGTCAATTTTGCAAAAGGAGGTCAGTATGGACTTGTATTTACACTTGTTTTTATTGTCATGTCGCAAATACATGCTAACAAATAGTGAAAAAATAAAAGCATAAGAATTGTTTAAAAAAAACATAAAAAAATTTTCTATTTCAATAAATAAAATGTTTCAATTTTTAAATTCAAAATAGTTTTTTTTTTCTTGAAATAAAATAGTTCAAACTTTCTTTATTTTAAATTTATAAAAGTAAATTATTTTTGTTTTTTCTTTCAAATTTACCTCGTGCCACGCAAATCCCATGAGTTTCTTCTTGAATTTGACGACTCATAAAATGTAAAAAAAATTAGTCAACTTCGTTTAACATTTACTTTTATTTGAAAAAGTAATTCAATTTTCTGTTAAATATTAGTTAAAAATTAAAAATAAATATATTTTCTTTCATCACTTGTGTGAAACTTGTGTCTTATCAATTTTCTTTTTTAAATTTTCTGATGATTGTTTATCAACTTTATTACCACTTGAACGAATTTAAACCGTACAGGTACTAAAATTGTGTGTCTGTGACGGGCGTCTAGACAAGACTGAGTCCAAGTTGTTCTGAAACTTCTCAGCAAGCAAGGTACCTTCTTTCACCGGTCACAAATACAAACAAAACTATTACACACAAGTTATCATTTGCTATGTATATGTATACACGTAAACTGTTATGTGTTGATTTTTTCCATAATTCCCTTATACATAAAAATAGTATATAGAATCGCGCAAATAAGATGTGAAAATTGTGATAATTACATCAAACACTCGACACAATTGTCGTTACATGTAAATAATGTAATACTATAGGAAACTACGATTTTATATGAATTACAGATGTTTTCTTGAGGTTTATAGTTGATTTTTTTTTTTACAGATTCTTCAATGACTTATAAAAATAAAACAATCTTTTGGTTACTTGAAAATAACTTATTTTTACCATTCAAAAAACACCATAGAAAAAAATTTAGTACCGAACGCATTCCCTGTTGAAAATTAAAAATTTTCAAAACTCCGGCGAACCGGTTGTGCAATTTTGTTTCACTGAAAAAATTAGAATGCACGAATCGCATTTTAAACTGCAAACTTTGACACAGACAATAAAAAATACAAATATTACAGTGTAGAAAATAAAAATCACATTCTTTTGATGCCAACTTTGATTTTCACATTTTGATAGTAATAAACATTACAGTTTTGTTTTGTAAGTTTTACATCATTTCTTTTTATTTCTAAAATTTCATTTTTAAAAATAAAAATGAACCAGCTATTATCTTATTCTTAGCAGTATAAAACTGTAAAGTGTGCAATGTTCGTTGACGCTAACTGCGAACATTATACAGTTTTTTTTTGTGAGTCAACTGTTTTACGGAGAAATGTCTTGATAACATATTTAGTTTGTATTTTTCAACATAAAATTTTTAATTCAGTCGATAAAACAGAAAAAAAACTTTTCCATCAAAAAACTAATAATATATATTATTATTTATTAATTAACTTGAACGAAAAATTGATAGAATATCATTCTTTTTTTTTGTCAAAATGTTTCATATTTTTCTAATAATTATTAACAAAACTTGTAGTCAAAAATATCTTGTCACTAAAGTAAATCGAATAACGATCATCTTTTAGATCGCGCCCGTGGTTAAGCGAGCTAAGGCACAAGCTGCGGATTTAAGGATATGGTCGGTCTCGGGTTTAAATCCCGCGTTAGGTTAACAAAAAAAAAAAAAAAAGTTTTTAGTTGTCGTTTACCTTTTATTTTTTTTTGACCTTTTTTTAAAAAAAAAACTGCAATCTTTACAACGCTGTCGGTTAAAAATTGATATCAGTATGTAAAAAACGAATCGGTGATTGTTTATAAGTTCGATAACTTTGAAACAATTAATTGTAAAAAAATTTCATTAAGCTCCAAAAATTCATCGGAAAATTTTTAGGAGCCAATTCTATGATAGTAAACTGACTGAAATGTTTTAAATGCTACATATTAATCAATTCATGCCTGATTGTGTTGTTATAACACTCATGGCTTACTGCAGAGACTCCCCAAGTGGCATTTGTTAATTTAAAACTTGAATGCAAAGTAGACAACTCAAAAAAGTTCATAACCTAAAGAAATTAACAGAAAATTGATAATAAGTATGCACCAAAAAAGCTAGTACTAACTTCATTTGAAAGAGCAACCCCAATATGCATGGTGAAAGAGTTTTTTTTTTCTTCATAACCCCGTAAAAACATATACTCATATTAAAAAATCAGTGACGTCACGAACTCGAAATAAAAACATATAGAGTGAAACCGGCAGATCACGAGATATTTTATGCGCATGCGCGAGTATTAAAGCACACAAAAGGTGTCTTCTTTCGGTAGTTTATATTTCAGTGGGTTTATTTTTTTCCAATTTATTTTTGAGCATGCGTAGTTGAATGCGCAGTCAGCAAAATTCAGTTTGCAACAGTGTAGTATATGAAGGGCTGAATTAGTTATGTATTAATTCTTAATTTTTAAGAATTGCTCATTCGACGCCATTGCATGATCCACAAGACTGCGCATGCAAATGATCATCAAAAATATACCAAATAATCTAAAGGAAGCACCTTAGGCAAAATAAATTACCAATATAATTTGAAAAATATATTTTCAATAGAATTATGTGAAATAGGAAAAGCTTCAAATAAATTCATGAAATAAATATCATATATATTCATTAATTTTCAATCAAGAGACTTTAATACATTATACAGGTTAGTCAAATATAGGTATAAAATAAATTAATAAAAGTACAAGAAAAACAAGTGGAAAGCAAATCGAAATGATTCCATTATACTTTTCTAACGGTTCAATTCAGCAGTGCAGAATATAAAGAAAAAAAATAAGGTGATGAGAACAGATGTGAAATAATTGCAAGTGGAAACAATGAGCTTTGAAGAAAAAAAACGAAAAATGATTTAAAGTATACATTTCAACGACCGTTACAATGACGAGGATATATATGGCTCATAGATGCTTATCGAAGATGCACAAAAGCACCGTTTATTTTTAAGGAACAAGATCACGTCAAACAATAATATTTGTTACAAAAAATTTAATGTAAGATGAAAATTAAATGAATTTACGGAGGTGGGATAGACGCGAAGCGTCCCACCATAGTATTGTTTTCTGTGTATGTTTTAAGAATAAGTCTCATAGCTGCTATAATAATTAAGTTTGACTATTAAAATTAGGTTCAAATAGAAGATATTGACGATCTACAGCCTCTGATAAAAAACTTTTTCAGATAATCATTGAGTTTACAAATGAGAAAAGAAAAAAATCGTAGTGAAATCTTTGAAGCAAAATATTAAGATAACTAAGAAAAAAACATGGATGCAATTTCACAGAATACAGTAAAAGATGTAATAAAGATAATGAGAAATTGTTTATATTTTTTTAAATTGAATTCGGTTGTTTATTAAAGAAAAACTAAAACCACATTATTTTAGACCAGAGACAAATTTTTTTAAAATTAACTCAGATTTTTTTTTAGTTCTTGTGGATTGCTTGTCAAAAAAACTACAACCAGAGCTATACTCGAGATTTTTTAGATAATAAGTTTTTTTACATAATTATTTGAACAATTAATAAAGATCTCCACAATTTTATCTTTTATTTTTTTTTTGTCATGCGCATGCGCATTTGGAACTGTAGAGCATAAGACTCACTCGTTTTTACTATCATTCTTACTAAAGATTCTAGCACTTAACATAGCTTATTTATTTTTCTTATGTTCATTTCCATAAAAACCGAAGAACCTAGACTACATAACACAAAATACATGTAAAAAAAAGATGAAAAAAAAAAAAAAAACACTTTATGTAATCTATATTTAATAAAAACACTATATTAAATAAAAGTAAATGAAGCTGTAACATTTTTTTTCGTTATTTAAAAAACATTAATATTACTTTTAAGAATATATATTTTTATCGAGCAACAAAAACAACTTATTAGAATGGGACACTTTGCATGTAGTGTAAATAACGTTTTACTATCAAATTAATCACGATATTCACACGGCATCCCACCGGAGTGTTAAAAATTTTCACATTTCAAAGGGAACGAAATCGTTACTAATAATTTTTAAAATGAGAAGAAACAAAAAAAAAAAAAAGAAGTTGTGGAGCTGTAAATAAATATAAATAACTTATATAAATAAATAACTTATTTAGGCTACGATATTTATGGAAAAAAATAAAATAAAAATTCAAAAAATCCGACAAAAAAAGACCTCACAGGTGAATCTGTCGGTGGGTGTCCAGTGTAGTGGATTGCTAGTACCGGAATTAAAAAAATGTGTCGCCTGAGCAAGATAAAGATGCTGGGGCCTTTTTCAATACAGATATCATATACAACTTTATAGTGTATGGTAATTTTTTTTTCTTTCTTTTCGCCCGATACGATTAAACGCTGTAATAATATAATTCCATTTTCAGGCCACCATAGTAGCTGATTTTTATTATATGTGATTACTGAAGATTACAATATATATATGTGTATAATTTAAAGATATATAGATGTGGCCAGCAACACTAAGTGTCTGCAGAAAGGCATTTTTTTGTAGCGGGAACGTGAAAGCGAACATCAATAATATTATACATACGTGGGATATCTCCTAAAGACTTTGATAATAAAAGTGTCTTCTTGTCAGAGAAAAAGGAATTGTTTTTTTTTTTTTTTCACTTGACGTGTGCTTCAAAGAGTAAGATGACAAGCGACCGAACAAAACCAATGTCAAGAGTTTTTTTTTTAAGATATACGTTTTATATATGTATTTTTTTCGAATTCATCGAACTCACCTTTTTGAGTTTTCAGTTTTCATCTAAATTTTGTCAATATACACGGAAATTCTATTGAAAATTGATATGTTGAAAGTTATATTTTTATTGTTTTAAATTCATATACTTTTAAACAAAAATACAATGATAAAAAGAAAATTTTAAGTTCAAGGTAAAATTGATTTATGCTGGCTTGCACTGTTGCAGAGTTTGTGACTTTCACCTGGTACAGTTTCCAAAGTATATGAATTTACCCAAGCACTTTGCAGAAGCATATCTTCAATGCTCTACTTAAAGACGGTTTACTTCCATTGACCCAAACAATATAACAACATTTACAGGAACAATAAGAACTACAAAATATCGATAACGTCTTTAATCTTAATTACAAGCATTTGTTTTTAATTTTATTGACCATGATCCAGTAGATTTTAAAATTGTCTATTCGACTTATTTTTTTTATACGATTGGTTACTGCCACTTTCACTTGACACTCTCCAAATGATTTATTTAATTCCGGTATAACACAGCATGGAGAAAGGTATTCGTTTTCAACTTGAATTTAAAATAATTAAAAATTTGAAAAAATAAAATCAATTGAAGTCTGTTTTAATTTTTACTGTTTCAAATTTCAGTGATAAAGTATCTTCATATATACTTTCATATTCTATAATGACTTGAAGCTGCTCAATACAGCTTTGCTATTAGTATCGAAATTTTATTCCTAAAAAAATAAGGTACCTATATATCTTCATTTCATTGCAATGTTCATATAATGATCGATCATATATTAAATTACTCATATACCAAAACAAAAAAAAACGAAAATTTCGTTTAAAATAAAAACAACATAAATTTGCATGACCAGAAAAATACATAATAGAAAATTATTGATAATAAGAACTATATTGATAAGATTCGATAAATTGAGTCATTGATACTGTACGTATTATCGCGTTGTATATTCTGTTTGATTTGCATTTATAACAATAAAAACGCATATTAAGGGATTTTGACGATTTTTGACTGAATATAAGAACGGAATTTGGAATTTGATATCTGTATGATAAAAAAAAAAAATTAAAAAATATATTATAATTTATATAAACATTTTAAAGATTACTCTGAAATATAAAGCCGTTGCTCTCGACAATAATACTTTATTACGCTATGGTCTAGAAGTCAAGACGTTTTTCCAGAATGCATTTGACCCGAGTTCGATTCCCGGCGAGGAGACTTCTAATTTTTTCCAAGTATCTGTTTTTTTCACACAAATGAAGACGTTTCCAGGCTAAAGAGAATTTAAGAGTTGAAAAATTTCAGCACGGATCCTCAAATTTTAAAACAAAACAAAAAACGATATTTTATTTTCGATTGTTTATTACTTACTCGTTACGATTTTGTTTTTATAAATCACAAACCAGCCGGTGATTTGAACCGATTTTTTTTTCAATAACTTCCTTTAAGACATTCTCAATATTCGTATTAATAGTTTTTTAATTTCGTTGTGCGTACAGAAAATACGGTACTCGACTGAGTTCGGTACCGTTCGGGACCTATCTAGCCCTAATTTCTAGTCTTGCGACATATATCTATATTAAATTATAATTATACACTTATATTAACATTGAACAAATATATAAATTTATTAATTCACTTGTTTTCATTTTTTATTTGATATATTTATTCTGATATATTTTAGGCAGAATCTCATTAAGATTCCCTGTTCAGAATACGTTGAGATTTTCGATTTCTTCCCTGAGCAAAAAAAATTTCCGAATTAAAACCCATCGGAGCGGATTTCACGACAAATAAAATTTCCCGGAAAAAATTCCGACAAAAAAAATTCTGACAAAAAAATTTCGACAATAAAAACTCGACAAAAAAAAAATAAAAATAAAAAAATCGCGACAAAAAAAATGTTTTTAATTTATATTATCAAAAATAGGATATGTAAAAGGGAAAGTATGTATCTGGGCTAAGGAATTGACAAATAGGATAATTTTTATTAATTTTATTGAGAAAAAGAAAATAATTTATAGAAATAAAAAAAAACAAACAGAAATAAACAAATTTCAAATTCCAAATAATTAATTAGAATAAGAAATTAAATAATTGAATGATTTTAATTATTCAAATTATCATAGCTCTCAAATAATGCTCAATATCAATGTTAGTGAAAGAATAAAGATCATTTTTGATAATAATTAATTTATTAGGTGTGAAAAAAAAATTTAATTGTTTTGTCAGGATTTTTTTAATCGAATTTTTTCGGAAATTTTTTTTGACGTGTAACCATCGGAGCGTAGTGGAAAGAAGCATGTTCGGGTATGTAACGGTCAGCCGATAACGTAGACCGGTCGTTTGAGCGAGCGGTCGAAATTGCTTGGAACGAGCGAACGAGTCTTTGTCTATTTGACTTATGAGAGTGAGTGAGTGAGTGGCTTGAGTAAGAAAGAAGGCATGCTTGAAATGAATATGTGCGTTGCCTAGTGCATTCCCGTTTGCTTTATTAAAATTAATAAATTAGACGAAAAAATAAATTGAAACAATATAACTCCCATCTAATTAGCCTGGGTTTGGCGGAATTAGAATAAGCTGTTATGCTTATTCTATTGGAGTTTTTTTGGAGAATATTGGAGTGAAGTTAAAAT
>JAPYYR010001581.1:0-14246 GCA_030523065.1 Aphidius colemani
AAAAAATGTATTATAAAATAAATATTACAAAGATAAAGAAAAAAAAAGTTTATTTCTTTACTCATGATTTAGCAATTTTATTATTATTGAATTTTTTTCTTTTTAAACTTTTCTTTCCTGCTGTTGAGAAATATAAAGCTATAATATTTTTATTTTCTTTCTTTTAACTTGTCAACACCCGGAAATTCACTGATTTATTATTAAAAAGTGTCTTTCTAGTTGACAATAGGTTTAATACTATTATAGTAGACTGATGTAGGACATATATGTAAATATCTAGAGCCAAGGTAGTTTGTGTTATACACTTGTCTATAGAATTTCTCAAATGACAATGCCATTTCTTCGACCATCAATCCTGCTCATGAGAATAGGTCAACTTGTGTAATTAATTATTCATTTCTATAAGCTCTTCTTCATATATATATAGTTATACGCATCTATTTTATATTGTTTTAAGTTTTCTTTTCATTTAATTTAATATTTTTTTATTGATATTTTATAATAGCTTTGTAAAATGTTTCGCTTTTTAAATTAACAACTTCACCTTCATTCTACACACATAATCGATTTGACCTTGTTAAATAATTCAACCTTCATCCATCAGACAGTATTCAAAATGAAAAGAAATGAAACAAAAAAAAAATCAAAGCTTAATATATGTTTCATTATTATTTTCATTAGTGGTCAAAGAGAACAAAAATAAAAATCTATAAATATTCAAGTGTCATTAAGTTTATAATCTCTAATAAACGGTTAAATAAATAAATAAATAAATAATAAGAAAACTCTTTGGAATGGAATTTGTTAAAATAACTAGTTGAAAAAAAAAGAAAATGTCGTGTGAAAAATTCCACTAACATGTTAAAATAGTTTAAAGTAATTATCAAGATTTTTAATTGAGCTATATATACAATTATCTGAAAATAGATTCACTTTGTATTATTTATTTAAGGCTAATCACATTTAAATCAGAAAAAATTTTTTTTTTTTTTTATCAAGTTATCTGTTAATGCGTTATCATCATCTGTAATAAGTCCATTATCACATTGGTCAGTTTGAAAAATAATAAAAAAATATCTGATTGCATTGAGCTACAGGTTGTATACGCAATCAACAATGATAAATGCAATAAAAAACATTTAAATTTGAAGAAAAAAAAAGAATAATTAAAATATAATTAATAATATGCACAATAATAAATAAATATATAAAAAAAACAAAATAATTTTGCAGACATCATGAATATTTATGACCGGATAGCGTGAGGATTCACGTAGATTCTATTTTTTCGATGTCGTAATACAACGAACTGTATACAACAATATAACGTCAAGTCTCGCATAGCGATATAACACGCAACAGATAAAAAATATATAAAGAAATGTGTGTTTTTGTCGTTGAGGTGCCTTACATTAACGTCATGATATATACCAATTCCACTTGACTTGTTTTTTCTCTTTATACATAAAATCCCAAATGAAATTTACAAAAAAAAAAAACCCCATGGATTATTATATTTAAATAATTCTGCAAAAAAATATAAAACCCTTCACCGTAAAATTCACGTATTTGCATTTATGCAAATAATATATCTTGTCGCTTTGAATGGACGAAAAAAGATAATTTAAAAATACATATGATATTCTTATAAAAAAAAAAATATAAAACTTGATTTTGAAGAGCAAAAATAAAATAAATATTATATCCGTAAAATAAAAAAAATAAAAAATACTAATCAATACGATATACATTTTTTTTTAAATCCTTTAAAATTAATTCTTCGAAAAAAAAATATATATGCAATCAAAATAAAAAAATTTGATAAGATCTGATTTTAAATAACACCGAGACAGTATCTCATTATGATTTTTTTTTCCTGTCGCACTTTAATATATAAAAAATTTGACACAAAGAAAATAAGTATATATCGATTTAATGCAAGTATATTCGTCTTTCAAGATAAGAAAAAAAAAGAATTATAATAAGCCAATTGGATTTTAGATTAAAATAAAAAATAATTAAAATTAATTTTTTTTTCATTGGTCTTATTCATTGTCTCCGCAGCTGACACAAAAATAACCACACCCCTTAAAATACAATTCATTCAAGAACTTTGACGCCTACACAATTCACCCTCATCTCATTTTCTCACCCCATAAAAAAGAAAAAAAAAAGCTCTGACGTTTCCGTTATCGAACAACTATGACGTCACTAAACATACCAACGGTGAAAAAAAAGCTCTAGTTGAGCGCAAAAGCCAAATGGTACATCAGTGTTACTTGAAAAATCTTCCCTTATTTCATTCCATTTTGCTTTCTCATTTTCCTTGATGCTGGAGTAGAAGGATAATAAGAAACTGGATATTTTTTTTCCTCTTTTTTTTCATTTGTGGGTTACTATCGACTGATGTTTTATTTTTTTATTTTTGTTATAGGTATATATTTAATTTCCCTCTATATAGTCAATATCCTCTCTCTATCATGTTTGGCTTGTGTATTACATACATACACCACTTTTCCCCCCGATCAAACGTCCTTCAACATCAATGACGACAGTAATACAGAGAACCCGGTGGCCAAGAGAGTTTTGAGTTGCTCCGTTCTTGCCTTTCACTCAACTTGCAATTCAGTTCAACATTGGCACTCAACAAACTCGGTACTTGGATAATCTGAACGGTTGTTTTATCCCGATACTTGAGAGTCTTCAAATTTATCTTCAATTATTTATTTTATTTTAATTTATTTATTCACATTGTTAAACACAATTGTTTCAAAGTGATTACAAACTCATTTTTTATAGATAATATATTGTTCATTCTTGCAAGACTCTTAACTTATATTACAACTGAAGTTACAACAAAAAAAAAAAAAAAACTAAATAGTGGTAGGTTTTATAAAAAATAATAAATAAAAAAAAAAAAGCTGCACAAATTAATTGACATGTTTTTTTTTTTCCATCAAGTTTTAATGTGATTTTTTAAATTAACTTGTTGAGTGTACACTGCTTCGTATAATATTATAGTATAGAAAATTTACGATAGCAAATTTTATTGTATTGAATAAATAATAAAAAAAAAAAGTTTTTATTTTTGTTTTGCTGGGATTTGTTGAAACAGCTGGTGAAATATTTATCAAATATATATTTAAATTTACGAAAATGT
Organism: Aphidius colemani; assembly: GCA_030523065.1. Classification (NCBI taxonomy): domain Eukaryota; kingdom Metazoa; phylum Arthropoda; class Insecta; order Hymenoptera; family Braconidae; genus Aphidius; species Aphidius colemani. The sequence continues at coordinate 3,161 of JAPYYR010001581.1, forward strand.
TGTAATCTTTTTTCACTTTTTTTTCATTAAGACCAGATAAACAAATGACATTTTGATATAAATAGAATTGACAAATGAAAAACAAATTAATTGTTTTTTGTTTTGTTGAATATAATGAAAAACTTTTTTTGCTATTTATTCGATTTCTACAAATTAGATCGCTAGTGAAAGTTATATCTATATAATACACGTTTCTTGGCATTATTACATCAATCTGATTGCGAATAATATGCAGTATAGTCATAGTCAATATATCATTTGTAAAATCTCAAAGTAACAAAGAACTTATTAATTTTTTTCCACGTAGATAAATCCTATTATGTATTGGGGTTTTCTTCAGAAAAAAAAAAAATTAAAAGTGTCATAGCTCTTAAAATAATAGACATAGACAACAACACTTTGTACTAATTCCACAAGAAGTGTCTTTGTCAAACCTATATACACTCTTTTTTAAATTAATTTTTTTTTTTTTTTTTAAATAATTATTAAAGCCCTAAATGTCATGAGCGTTCAAGAAAATTTCTTTCTTTAATTTTCAATTAGTTTTAAACTATTAATCTGATTGACTTGCACCGAGTGGATTATAAGTTTCCGTAGATTTTAATCTATAAATCCCCGTTGTTTTTAGATTAATGTCTTAAAATCTCAGGTAGTTATTAGCATTTAAATATAAAATGGTTATTTATTTATTTTTTGTGTCAATTGACCTCATCTAACAGTATAAACGACAGAAAAATATATACGACAAATCAATTAATTAAAGTGAATAATACTTCATAATTTATTTTGAAATTGATATAATACTAAATTTTTATTTTTTAATAAAAAATAATAAACTTGTATTAATTGAAAATTTTCTTTTTATTTGTGTTACAGTGTGGCTCCCTGGAGATTGGCGAGGAACGCCAAAGACGAGTGTCTATGATGGAGTCCCTTTGCCAGGTCAATGGCACCAAGCCACTATCCATAAACAATAATTCTACCAATATAAATAACAACAATGATAATAATAAAGATGAAAACAACAACAACAACAACAACAACAACAATAATACTACAAAAAACAACAATATTATTAATGATGATAATAGCAATAATGAAAATGAAAATGAATTAAATAATAATAAAAATAATAGTGTTACTATAAAAAGTAATGTAAACAGTGGTATTGGTGGTAGTGGTGGGGGTGGGGGTGGTGGTGGTGGTGTTAACAATAGTAGCAAGTGTCACAATGATCCAGATTGTCCAAATGATCCACAACAAAGACTTGCAGTGTTAAGTTTTGAACAGGTGCGACGATTAAATGACGTAATGAATGAAATTGTTAGTATTCATGGTAGAGGTAATTTTCCAACAATTGAAGTACGTCTTAGAGATTTGGTAACAATTGTAAGAACTAAATTAGAAGAAGATCCAAGTAATGGTGGTGCTGGTATGAGAGTTAAGGATATAAGATTAAATGGTGGTGCAGCATCACATGTATTGGCAACTGAATCACAACCATATAATGATTTAGATTTAATATTTGCTGTTGAACTTGGTGGTAGTGGACGTAATTATGATAAAGTTAAAGCAGCTGTATTGGGTTCATTATTTGATTTATTACCAGAGGGTGTTAGTCGTAAACGTATAACAACATGCAGTCTTAAAGAAGCATATGTTAGTAAAATGGTTAAAGTTAATAATGATGGTGATAGATGGTCATTAATATCACTTGGTAATTCACGTGGTTATAGAAATGTTGAATTAAAATTTGTTGATACAATGAGACGACAATTTGAATTTTCAGTTGATTCATTTCAAATTGTACTTGATTCATTATTATTATTTTATGAATGCAGTAAATTACCAATTAATGAAAATTTTTATCCAACTGTTGTTGGTGAATCAGTATATGGTGATTTTCAAGAAGCATTATATCATTTACATAAAAAATTAATATCAACAAGACATCCAGAAGAAATACGTGGTGGTGGTTTACTTAAATATTGCAATTTACTTGTTAAAATGTATAAACCATCACAACCAGATTATATAAAATTTTTAGAACGTTATATGTGCTCAAGATTTTTCATTGATTTTCCTGATATTAATCAACAACAAGCTAAACTTGAAAATTATTTATGGAATCATTTTGTTGGTCCAGATGAAGAATCATTAAAATATCAATATTTAATGTTATTACATAGTGTTGTTGAAGAATCAACAGTATGTTTAATGGGACATGAAAGAAGACAAACATTATCATTAATTGAAAATCTTGCATTTCAAGTACTTTGTCAAGAACAACAAAAATTAAATAATCAACAACCACAAACTGGACCACCACCAACATATCTTTATACAAATGGTTATCCACCAAATGGTGGTTATTATTATACACCAGTTATATCAACAGCATGTTATACATGCTCATGTACATCATGGATGGCATGTTCATCGTGATGTGGAAGTAATGTCGATACAACGACAACCACTAATAACATCGATAATTCAAATGATGCTATTTTCAATCAGGCAAATTGCATCACCGATAATAATTTTCTTATTCAAACACAAGATACATTAACATGTCATCATCGAATAAATAATGACAAACCACAAAATAATCATCATCAACTTGGACATCATGTTTATCATCATCACTATCATCATTATTTGCATCATAACTATGAAAATTATCAACCCAATGTCGTTAACAATGACGACATAAACAAAGACTACAATAATGGCTGTCCAAGTATTTTTGACAAAACTCATGTCACTTCGATAACCAGTTGACGATACTGACTTGCACGTTCTTAACTTTGATTTATTTACAAGAACGACTGAATGTAGACGGATGCATATATGTTTATAAAAATTAATTAAATATATTATATTAATTAAAATATAAATTAAATAAGAAGAAAAAATATGAAAAAAAATTTTTAAATATGAAATGTTATTATATATATTATAAAAAACATCTAAAAATGGTATATTATGTATAGGAAACTTATCTACGTGTTTCATGTACCCTCAAGCGTTGTTGTTCATATATAATTTTTTTTCTTTAATTTTATTTCTCAGAGAAGCAAATGTTCATTGACTTTTATCTAGTAAATGAAAAATTCTTTTTTAAATAATTATTAAAATAGTGCTGTGCCTAATTTCTGAGATACTTTCAATTTCAATTTATATTTGACATTGTAAATTATTTAAATAAAAATATAATTAATTATTTATAATTATTAATTGGTAATATTATTTGCAAAAAAAAAAAGGAAAAAATTTAATGAGTTTTACAAGTGTGCAGTGTATATTATTATTCCAAAATATCCATGATGTAATTTCCAAATTAATTAATGTATGTTCTCGAAATCATTGTGAAAAAAAAAATATATATATATATATATATATAAAAAGAATTTGATATAGTCTTCTTTTTAAGTCATTCCGTGGGGCAGTTTTTAAATCTGTTTGGCTCGACTGCTCATGTATCAAGTGGCATAAATTTAAAAAATTATTAAAGTTTTTTTTTTAATAAATTACATAAAAGTGATGATTAAATATTGTATAATTAAAAAACCTTGAATAGTCGGACCAAAATGATTCGTACTGTGTCCAGAATGATTAAAAAAAAAAAAAAATCTTTTTTTTTTAATTTTTTTTTCTTGTAGCATATCGTTAAGAATAAATATTAAAAAAATTAAAAAAAAAAAAACTAAAAACAAGATTAAAAAACAAAAAAAAAAATTGTATATCAGTAAAATAATTTTCTTCGATAAAATAAAAAAAAATATATATTAACGGGGAAAATTGGATAGAAAAAAATGGAGATAGAAGTCTACTGTCGGGGAGTTTATTTACATAAAAAATTAACTGTAATTTAAATAAAAAAATTATAATAAAAATTATTATCTAATTATTATAATATATTAATGTGTGGCTGTGATCACATTTCATTTAGGTATCCTACATTGTAAGATTTCGATGAAAATAAAATAATAATAATAATAAAAAAGTAAAAAAAAGAAAAAAAAATTTATTACTTTTGACAAAACAATTACTAATTTAGTTTACTAATTTCAAATGAGGAGAAAAAAAAAAAGCAGAGGACTAGACAAACTTTATTAAATAATTGAAATAATAAATAACGCTCATGTTTTTAGTATTTAGTAACAATGGTTTTTTTTTTTTTATATAAATATATTATTATTTTTCTTTCTTGTTTTTCGATATACATGAGTTTTTCAATTATTTTATTATATCAAAAATTTTATAAACTCTTGACTGGTTGCAATTTTCGACAATGTAAAATGTAGATAAAAATTGCGCGCACGTTGCATCTTAGTAAACCCTCAACGTCCAAAAAAAAAAAAAAAAAAAAAAAAAAATGATATAAAAATAAATGTATATTATATTTAAAAAAAAATTAATAATAAAAAAAATAAATAAATAAAGATTGCCTAATTGATCCTTGCCTATAGTTTGAACGCTTCCGTCGATGATTTGATGTCGTTTTTAAAAGAATATCAATGACACAACAGAAAGTGATATGAAATAGTGCAAATACATATCCATATGTTAAAAGAAAAGTAAAAATCATTTTTTTATAATTAAAATAATATTGAAAAAGTAAAAAAAAAAAATTGCAAATTGAAAATTAAATAACATTATTAAATGGGATATTGTATAAGTACAATTTTAAATTAGTCTCTGAGTGTGTCAGTAAAGTAACTTTATAGAGAACCTAGTCTCTCATAGCAACGCTTGCATAACTTTCATTATTAGATGAGGGAGATGAGGGAAATTATTTAATACTTTAAGCAAAAGTCGATCGGACAGCTTTACACACAGGTTCAATAATAATATATTTATAATAATAATATAAACTTCTTGGTGATAGATATTCATGCAAAATGAAATAGAAAACTGATAGTAGACATAATGTCAATTTTTATATTAAAAAAAATATAATATTTTCGAAAATAAATTGTGTTATTAACAGGGCTTGCATAAACAAAATAATAATGCAACCTAAAAACGCATAGCAGCACATTTTTAAATTAAATAATAAATATAAAATTATTTTAAAAAATGTAGATGAATAGATTGTGGAAAAGACTATATAGCGATCTCTACTCTGTGACCTCTTTTTTTTAAATCACTAGTTAACTAACCCACAACATAAAAATAAAAAAAAAAAAAAAATAGTTACACAGTACACATTCAATCCTCTTTATATTTCTTTTTTTATTAAACCACAAATTTTTATTTTTACTGTTTAGTTTTTCTCCTTTTTTTTCCGTTTTATTATTTATCTATTTTATTTATTTCTTTTTTTAGATAAATTAATTTTTATAATTAACCCGGGTTCTTCTATCACTTGAAATTTTTAAAAATTAAATTATTAATTTTTCTCTTGTAACAAGTGCACATTATTGCCATCGATTTTGTACTTATTTTTTTATTTATTGTAAAAATGCTTTTGGCAATTTGTACTGTATATTATTTGAATAAAATTTTTAAAAAAGTTTAATAATAAAAAAATGATTGCACACACTCATCTGTGCAGTGAATTAAAAATAAAAAAAAATATAACAATAAAACTGGTCACTTTCTAACCAGCTTACTAAATTAATTATGAATAATTTTTTAATTCTTTTTGTCTGACCTGCTGAAGTAGTAAAACATCACTGATAATCTGACAAACACAGTCGTTACTACTTGAAGAGTTCAATTAAACTATCAATTTTATCAGCATAATGAGAATGCCATCTTTCATCATAATCATTCATTAATTTAATTAATAAAAAAAATATTTTGTAATATTATCGAATAAGTTGTATAATTGTAATACCATTTATTTAATTTAAAATTTTATTTTTTTTTGTATTATCTTCCATCAATATTATTTTGCATATGAGCTTGTAAAATAATTAGCTATTAAATTGCATTGCACAATGATAAAATTTCATCGACGAGGTGATAAAAGTTGATAATAATAAAAGCTGTTTTTTCTTTTTAAAATAGATGTATGTACTACTAAATTAATCATTACAAATATATATAATTTTTATTATAAATATGTAAATGTAAATTTATAAAATAATAATATCTGACTAAGTATTAAAAAAAAAAATTGATAATTGTTTATATTTGTGTTTCATACCAAGAGTGCGTTTCTTATACACGACTTAAGCGACGAATCCTCACCCTCCGATATAATTAGTATATTAATTCAACGTGCGCGCTCATTTTAATGCAATCGTACATGTTTAAAAAAAAAAAAAAAGATCTATATGTTTAAATATTAAATAAATATAAAATTGAAAAAAAAAACAAAGAAAAAATTGTAACGGTATCTGAATAAAATAAAATGATACAACAAAAAAAATTGAGCTAAAAAAATATGTATTTTGATGAAAAATATTTTTTTGGAGATGCCCATCAATAAAGAGATAATAAATTTAAAAATAAAAAAGATTGAAATAAACTGAATTGATTAATAATTTTAAATAAATAAATTGATAAATAATTTTATTATCAACGGCTTTGTTCGATGAACGGATAATTCTCCGTCAAACTCAGGAATAAAAATATATAAATTTAAAAATATTAATAGATAGTTTATATAAGTATCGTTTTACACGTACCAAACATTATCCAACTAGAGAAAAAAATTGTTTATCTGTGCATCACACGTTTTGCAATTTTTATTTTAAAAAAATTATTCACAGTGACCAAATCTATAAGTATAATTTTGAATTTTATTTTTTCTTTTTATTTAAAATTGATAAAATAAAAATATCAAAAAATACTTTCTATAATTATCGTAACTCTTTAAATAAAATAACGTTTTTCTCATCGTAATTTAGAAACAAATAGTAGATGAAAAAAAAATCCAAAAGTCTATACGTTTTTTATGTCTGTTTAGCATATACCCAGAGAGATACTTGTGATATTTGTGTTAATATGTTATACGTTGTGATTTAAATACAATCATCACGAGAATTTTAAAATTAATTTCAAATCTAAATAATACGATTTAATTCACTGGTTAACAAAAAGAAATCTATTATCTGTGTAACGTCTTTACTAAAATATAATCGAATTTTTTAAAGTCAAATAAAAATTTAGCAACAAAATAAGAAGAAAAAAAAACATAAAAAAATTATTAATGGCTGTAGTTGAGTGAAAAAAATATAAGAATAATCATTTTGTCGTATTAAAAAAATGTGACAATGCTGTGAGATATATAAAATAAATGAAACAAATAATAATAAATTATATTAAAATAGAGTAAATAATTTAGACTTATGATGGTCTCATGAGTGGTTCCCTCATTCCTCCAAAACTTTAGATGGCAAATATTAATTTATAATTATTTATAATTATTAATTATTGTCAATTCGAAGAAAGGGTATGGAAAATACTTTAATTTTAAAAAAATGAAATAAAACAACTCACCAAATGATTGGGACTCCAATGACAAGGCAATTTAGTAGTTCCAGCTTTCCACTCGATGCTCGTTATCTGTAAACAAATTAAAACGATAAACATTTTGTTATTAATATTTTTCAAATTGAAGTAATTATTGACAACAAATAAATATTTGCTTGCAAAAAATAAAAAAAAATTGGTAATAAATGAAATATATATTTTTAAAAAAATTAATAAATTAATAAAGTTTCGATGGACGAGGGGGCCACAAGTGAAAACCTTGCGTTATATATTTAAATATTTTCTTGTAATGAAAAAAACGTAAAAAAAATTATATAAAAATGATTTTCTTTTTTTTTTTTTAAATATGATTGACTAATATAATAATTAGAAAGAAAATTGCACAGGAAACGACAACGTTATAACTTATATTCATGTAAATTCGTATAGTTTAAAAAATACACGTGAGGTTTTGCTAAATTAATACATACTTAACATAAAACTATTTATTATTATCGGGCTGTTAAATCTGATAATTCGACGTTATCAAATTTAAAAAGAGTAAATTATAGAAAAAAAAAAAAAAATCAAAACATGAGACTGCAAGTTCGTTTTTTCTTTTTTCTCTAATTTTTAAATTAATACAACTTATATAACGTTAAAATACAAAGAAATATTTATCTCAATAAATTTTTTAAATTATCAATAATTCAAAATTGATAATAATATTTAAATTTCAACTTAAAAATTATGCACACGAATTATTGATGGTAAAAAACTGTGAATTTTTTTTTTTTTCTGTCACAAAATAATTATATTATTATTATCATTATTGTTATAATGAAAATTAATAATTTTTTTTAGTCAAATTGACAAGTTTGTCACATGAAAAAAAAAAGAAATTCCTGGCATAATTACAATGACACTTGTTGCAGAGAAAGTAGTCACGAGGGCAACGATGCTTGTTATGTTAAAAAATAAAAAAAATATTGTAGATGAATAATTTCAAAAATCAATATGTATATGCATAATTAAATATATTTTTAGTTTTATTGTATAATGCTTATTATTATCTTTATTATTGTAACGATTATATATTACTGTTAAAAGAAGAAAAAAATTAATAAATAATAAAAAAAAAAAACATTTGCCTTTTAATTATTCAAGTGACTTTATATATTTCAAGTTATTTTCTAATTAAAATATAATTAAAATCAGATAATTATTTAGTAATTATTGTTATCTAATGTATTTTTTTATTTAATAATTCATTTAATAGGTAAATTAATTTAGCTACCACAAAATGAACCAACACGGATATTTTTCATTGACTTTTGACTTGTAAAATAGATGGAAAATAGTTTTTCTGATTTATTATATTGATGTAAACATTAATCAATATAAAAAAAAATAAATAAGCAAGAATTTTTATGTTATTTAAATAAAATAAAATTTTTCATTAGTTAGAAAAGATTTTAGTTGAGGAAAATTATTATCGAACATGAACAATCTGAGTACTATGCTGGTTTTGTTGATGCGTTATTTAAAAAAAAATATAAAACACGCATTTGCAACATGACCATTCAAGTAAAATAGCATTAAGTTAACATAGAAAAGAAAGTTTTAATCTATTATCATGAATTTTATTTAACTTTTAATATAAAAGTAAATAAACATTGCAAACATATTAAGATTTCAAAGTTACGCAGCAATTGAAAGGGTGAATTTCATTTTAAAAATTCGTGATAAATGTTTATGTTATTTTGTTTATCGTTTTATAAATATTTTTCAATAACAAGAAAATAATTAAAAAATCATCCCGGAAGTTCATCATTTTTAAATAAACAATATTCACCGAAAAAACATGTTTTTAATAAAACTTAATTTATCGATATATTTTTCACGCTTTAATTTAATTATTTTCCAATAGATTACAGAAAAAAAAAATGATTTTTCTTCAGAAATAAATTGATAAATTTATTTATAATATTGTTTTTTTTTTTTTTTTATTAAAATAACAATAAATTTATTAAATTGCGAACTGCAAAGCTAATTAGTTTATCATAAATGTTTAAAATAATCATCGAGTAATCGTATCGCATTTTAATTTATGTATATTTAAAAATGAATAACCTTGTAATTTAAGAAAAATAAATTACAAAAAATACATGCAGTTTTAACTGACGCATGTCAAAATGATGCATTTTAATGAACTCTACATTTAGATTTGTATAACTTAATGATAAATCATATTATTCATAAAAAAAAAAATAATATCAATACAATTATTAACGTTACTTGTTTCAATTAAAATTATATTTGATAATTTATTTAATTTTTTAATCATCATAATTCATTGTTCATTTAATTGCACATTAATTTTTCCATGAAAACAATAAAAATTTTTGATAGTATTTTTTTTGATTAAATCGTCAATTTGTAAAATACAAAAGAATAAAAATATTTAATAATTAAAAAACTTTTGTCACATTAAACAAGTGTTTTAAAAATTTGGAACAATTTAAAATATTTTATTTGAAATAAACAGTCTCATTATTTCAACAAAGACAAAACATTCAAGCAGATTAATATTTCGTAAAAAAAAAAAAAACTAAATAAATAAGTACCATAAATAGCTTGATACTTATAACAATAAAAAATTAAACAAAGAAAATAACAGTAATAATGAAAACGTGAAATAAAAAAAAAATAAATAAATAATATAGCAAGAAAATATTTATAATGTAATACAATAATGTTTCTTAAGAGTTTTATGAAATCATTTATATATAGTTGATGATATCTCAAGATTAAGAAAAGAAAAATGTAATTGACTTTATTCGGGGACCTTAAAGAGAAAAATGTTTAAATTATTAAGAAGGATTACTGCGCACAAAGTGCAGTTACAACAAATTGTTTAGATCGAAAAAATTAATCGTTTATATATATTTTCTAATGTGAACTTTCACTAGGGGAATAAGTTACCTTCAATAATAAAAAAAAAATTGCCAGAGATTTTATTTACACCATCAACTATATACTTTTTGTATTCAATTGATTGAACTCCCTCAGGACTTTGTCAACTGTCAACAATAAATTCAATGACATCGAAAATTTTTTTATATCCCTCAGGATATTAATAATAATTCTCGCGAAAACTATAATTTGAAAAGAAAAATAACAGAAACTTATTCAAATTATTATAATAAATATGAAAAAAAAATTGACTAAAGTTTTTAAACAAAAAAAATGAAATAAAAGAGATGATGATACACAAAATTGTCTCACGTGAGAATAAAATTCTGTGCACGTGATAACTCTCAACTTATTGGTATCTATAAATACAATATAATACCATAAATAATAATAAAAAAATAAAAACTTGCGACATAAAAATTATTGCATAATAACAGGTCGATGAAATATTATGAAAAATAAAAAAATTATAAAAGAAAAAAAAATATATGTGTGAGTTGAAAAAAATTTCATAAATAATAATAAAAAAATTTGAAAAAAACTTAAAGGATAAATAATAATGGGAGCTATGTATCGGTGAAAGACGAGAATCTTTCCCACGGAAAATATATTTTTTTTTAATTTTATTTTTTCAATTGAATCACTCAACGACGTAAGAATCTTGAAACTAAACTCCAGGCAA
>JAPYYR010001582.1:0-14528 GCA_030523065.1 Aphidius colemani
TGTATGTGAATTTCTTTATATCTATCTATTTTTTTATGTCAAATTTATACATGTCGATAATTTAAATTTTATACATACCAGTGTTATTTGTTATTATTTACCTATGTTTTGTTTTGTTGAACCCTATGTTTTTGTTTTTCTGTGTATATGGGTGAATGAATTGTTGACACCTGTATGGTTGACACAATTTTGTCAAATTTCATTTGTTTATTTTTATTATGATGTGTGATGCATTGTGTGTGTTTTTATTTTCGTGCTTACTATATTTACATTATGTAGATATAATTTATTAAACTTGTAAAACGTGACTGTGTAATTTAAGCTGTTGGAGAAAAAAAAATCCTATTGGATTGGATCGTCATAAAATCCTATTGGATTGGATCGTCATGCAATCAAGGTTTGTTTTTTTATTTTATTATTCATATTGTTAAAGTTTTTATGGATTAAATTTTTTTTGTTTGGTGGTTTTTTTTTTTATAAAATAAAAAAAAAAAAAAAGGTTATTTTTAGTTTAGCATAGTCTAATTAAATGGTTTTAATATTCTAAAAATATTCTGGTTTTTGCACTTATCATCAGTACAAATGTATTACAGCAAAAATAATTTTTTCTTTTTATATAAATCACTTGGGTTGTCGTTTATTTTACCTGATTTTATCATCAATCTCACATCAATCTTTATTCTAAAAAATAAACGTGAATGAATAAACTGTTACACCTGTTTTGAATAGTACTTTAACACGTAGCGTGTAAATTAAGGAATCATGCTCAATAAAGTTTATTGATTTTCAAAATAACAACAAAACAAGTCAATGAAAAAATAGTTAAATCATAAAATTTTAATTTATATTTATTTCTTACTCTGGCTTCATCTTCTGCTGATGTTTCTGTCATTTTAAATTTTAATTTTTAAAAACAATCCAAGTCACAAGATGACACTTATTATGGTACCACAAAATAACTCAAATAATACAACGATAATCATCATACTGTCTCTGAATTTATTTGATCAAGTACTGAATTTTTTTGTCAATCTTTTTCAACCCTTCTTTCAACATTTTTATGTTCTCAATTTAAAATAAGCATGCTAATAGAGCCAATTCTTGGTGGTTCCCAACTCTCTTGAATTCATGTGACATCGATCGATCTTGTTGAGGACCTGGTGACTCTGATAATGTCATTATATAAAATTTTATTTATCCAAAAGTTTTATAAATATCCAATGATCCATATTCAAATTATTTTTATTTATTTGACAATCCATACAAGACATTTTTTTTTTTTTCCTAATACATTAAAAAATGTATCTTTTAAATTAAAATACAAACAAATTGATGATTTTTCTTTCATTATTGTAGATAAAATAATTTTTTTTTTAAATTGAGAACACTTAAAAATTATCTTTAGCACGAATGTTAAAAGAGTTTTTATTTAAGTTGGATAATAATTGGCTAAGGATTGTTAGGGTTGCTATATCCAGGGTGGAGGAGAAATTTATTATGGTACCATATTGTACCAGGTATTATTTGTTTTTTAAAATCATCAATATTTTTCATACCATAAGCAAAGAAATTTATTTAGTTTCAACAATTATAAAATATAAATAGGATAAAAAATAAAAAGCTGAAATAATACGTAGTGAAATTGCATAATCTACGCATTTCACAGTTTATTATTTGAAATACTATTATTAATTTTTTTTTGTTTCTATAAGTTTCTATAATATCGTACCATCATCATTCTATAAATTAATATATATATATTCACGTGAATAATTAAATGTCTCTTTTAGTGTATGACAAACACTAATTAATATTTAATTAGAATTTTTAAAAATTCATTTGAAAATCATTTCATCCTGATGTAGGCCATCGATTTTTTTATATGGCTGCACGAATCGAAATTTTAGTTATCGAAATAAATAATATTATTATTTTTATTTTGTTCTATAAAAAAAAAATATATGATATGATTATTTTTTTTTTATATTTTGTTCCATGCTCAAATGTTTCATTTTAATTTTAATGTTTCATTATTTATTTAAATGTTTCTAATCTTCACACTACTTTATTTTTTTTTCTATTTAAAAAATTTAAAATATAAATAAGCACATGAAAAAATAGTAAAGTGTTATGTTTTAATTAAAAATTTTACTAGAATTTCATTGTTAAATGTAGAAAATATATGATATGATATGATGTTGTTCCATGCTCACGTTTTTTTTTTTTTTTCCCTTATTTATTTAGGTAATTAAATGTTATTATATTATCTGTACCTTTTTATTAGATAAAAGAAAAAATTTCGAATGAGATTCGTACAGCCAAATGTATATTTGATGATCACTTTAATTTTTAATTTTAATACAGATATTAAAACGTGAACATGCAGAACGTGTGTATTTATAGATAAATCAATCAATATTTTACTTATTTAAATTTTGTCTTTTCTATAATTTAAATCATCTTGCATTTTTCTATCCTTTTCATTGAACATACGTTCCAAAATATGTAATAACAGCACGTCCATGATGAGGTACGTTACAAAACTAGTACAAAACTAACTAAAACTAGGTACAAAAATCGTAATTAATCGTTAATAATGAAAGCCACCTGTGAAACTAACAGGGACTACATAGAATTAAATCTTTCAATGCATAACATTATCATCATTTTCTTTTTTCATAATTCATTGTCATTTAACGTTTCAGATATATATTCTCTTTTCTACTACATTTATTATTAATTTTTTTCTATCATGTACATATTTATATATTTTTTTTTTAATTTTTCTCCATTCTCTTAACACTTTTCTAAGTTCACTCAAATTTTTTCTTTCAATTACAATTTATATATTTATTTTCTTTTCTAATAATCAAAATCCTTTTTCAATGATATTATTATCATTCTATTATTCCAATATATATTTTTTAATCTTTTAACATATTTATTATCATTTTTTTTTTCTACGATGTAACAATATATATTTTTTTTATGTTTTTATCAACATCCCTCCGGCCCTCCATTCTTTCTTAATTCCTTTTTTTTTTTTAATTTTCACATAATATATTTTATTTTGAATAATAAAAAGAAATAATAATTTATTTTATATTATTAAGTGCTTGAATTTACATAAAATATTAAATACTGCAGAGTTTGGCAAGTGACATTGAATACCTCAGAGTTTTTTATTTAATTATTTTTTTGGTGCACCAATTTTTAAACTTTTTTAAATACTATCAATAATTATTATTTAAATATGAAGTGATAATTTATTGAAAGTATATATGAATGAAAATAAATATATCAGATAAAATAATACGAAAAATCAGATACTATACACTTTATAATTATAATAACATTATTTACACGATGTTAGCAGCATTATTATTTTATTTTTTTATCCGACAATAAAATCACAAATCTTGACAATCAAATGTGGCAGTCCTGCTGCAAACATTTCTTTTTTTTATACTTTTTTTTACGATAAGCCTATAGAACTACACTGTCATTATTTTATTATAATTTTTTTTTTTATTTTTCAATGAAAATAATATACTTTTTCTTTTACTTTTTATACTCCGACTCTGTTTAGCTCTATAAATTTTTTTTCTATACAATTTATTCTCAAAGAATGCTTTCTTTTTTTAGAGTCAAACTGTCGTTAATTTTACATCAAGTGAATAGAACTTTATAGATTATTCAGGTAATCAAGTTGATGTGTTATTTTTTTTTTCACTTTAATAAATTTTACGACAGAGTTGTCTCTAAAAAAATAATCAATATTGTCATTTCTCACCGTAAGACTATTATTTTTGATAAAAATAACACTAGACAATAAAATTATATAAAATAGAGGTCCAAAGGGAATTATTTCTCTTCTAAATATAATATATAAGTATATATTTCATTTGAATTTAATATAATTATCAATAATATGAAGTTAAATTTTGATGTTTAATTATGACCCGATTATAATTTTATTTCTTAATTTTTATTAATAGTATAATAATATAATCGAGTAAAGCTTAAGCTCATTTAAAGTTTTACTTAGTAGTTTTAATTTTTATTCGGGTCACGTTTTTATTAATTTATTTGAGATTTAAATTGCGACTGCTGTTGATTGCGCTACGCATTATAATGCCATTAGTCTGTTTTTTTTTTCTATATAAATTTAATTTTATGTATAGAATAAATAAATAATAAAAAATCTCGCAGACATACAAGTTGCTTATTCCTTGCTCGGCTTTTTTCGACAAGATCATTTTTATCTATCCATTATTTTATATTTTTATTAAGCTCGATACTGTTCATTGTACTCTAAACTTTAATGTTATCTACCTTTTTTTATTTAAAGTTTCTTGATTGCATTAATAATTGTCTAATCATTAACTACATTCAGATTGTTTTCATTCAATATACACGTATTTATAATTAACTTATTTTTTTTTTTTACAACTTTTTTTTAAATTTTACGAGACTTTGGAAAGCCGAGAAAGAAAAAAAACTAGTATTTTTACAATGTCGCAAGATCAAAAAGTTACAAGCTAATCTGTCTCGCAAAATAATAAAAAAAAAAACATCCTATATTTTATTTTTCAGCATTAAAAATTCTTTTTTTTCTTAAATAGTTAAAGCCAAAAATTTGCGAGACAGTTAATGATAAAAAAAATATTTAAACCGATCGATTTTATATTTTTTAAATTAAATTAAAAAGAAGCGCATTTTGAAAAGCTATTTTAATTTAATAGACTTTTTACGCGAACAGTAACACTTGTATTTTTCTTTCTTTTATTTTGTTTTTATCTTGTTGTGTATATATTTTTTATTTTATTATTTGCTGTTATTAAGCAGATATTTATCGGTTAAATCGGCACGTCACATTCGTAGAGTCATCTGACATTAATTGACTAGTTTTCTTTAGTAATATTAATAATATAATTATAATGTTTTACCGATTGAATAGACAATAATAAATAATTAATGATTTTTTTTTTATTTAGCTCGCTACGACATTTATTGAGCGTGTTCTTAAAACGTACAGATAGGCAATGATTAATATTTTTTTTACGTATTTTGTAATTATACATCAGCCCTTAATTGTCATGTGTATACGAACAGTTTTTTTTTTTTTAATTTTTTTGTTAAATATGTAATCTTTAATTAAAATTAACAGACTCTAGATTGAGCGAAGCAAGATTATCTTAGCTTTTATTAATTAAATATACGTGACAATTGCAAGTTGATTAATTTGACTATTTATTTTTTAATATTTTAATTTTATATTTAAAATTTTTGACCAAACGTGCAATTGTTTTTTTATACTTCCTGATTTGATTAAAATGTTTGTTAACATATTACAAATATTCGAGTTAAATGATGGGGAAAAAAAAAGATTGTGGACAACCACAATAATCGAATGAGCATTAATTCGATTGATTTTTTTATTATTTCTTGGTAAATATAGTGATGCTCTAGGAATGCGTACGCGCACGAATTGTATAATTCACTGTTGTTTTATTAATTAATTGTTTGTTTATTTAATTATATATATTAATATATTAATTTGTTTTATCAGTTTTAATCATCATCATCGAGACCAAGAAGCTCCGGTGGGAGTCTTCTGTGTCGACAACAAAGTGTCAAACAAAGTACTCGAGCAGCAAGACGAAATTGTGGACTCAGTGTTCCAAGTATAACAGCTTTCCAAAATCCATTTGTTATACCAATCCATACAACAGCAAATTGAAGAAAAGGAATCTGTCATGACAAGGTAAATATAAACAAAACAAAGAAAAATAAATTATTAATTAAATTAAATGTTTACAGATGATTATTTTTTGATGAAAAAACAAAAGAAATAAATTACCTGGGGTGGTCCTCCATTGACACTAGTATATATTCTGAGACCTGCATAAGGCGCCCATGATAGACAAAATGCCATTATCAGTACAAACGACATTAAATGACTTGGGTTGCTTAAATTTTCTGCCAATGCTGTTGCATATTCTTTGTCGTGTATCGGTACACCTGATTTTAATTTTCTCATCATTGAAAATATATAGCCATATGTGTAGACAATTGTTATAACTGATGGACCAAGTACAAGTATTGACAGTGTTATTGTATATGCTGCCATATTTCCCCAATCTAGCATACATACAAATGCTTCGTGATCGAAAATTGGTTTGTTGAAACCGAGTAATGGTGGACAACACATCATTGCCACACTTATCCAGGTAAATACCATCCAGCATTGACATCGTGTTTTTGTTTGTACTGTTTCGTAACGTAGTGGTTTTCTATTTATGACAAAAGCAAAAAATATTATAATCATATGAAGATATTACTCGTATCGATGTTATCTAAATTTACCTGATTGCTAAATAACGATCGACGGATATCCACATGAACGTGTAAACAGAGACAGCCCAAAGGGTTACCTCGAGATAGCCGACAAGACGGCAAACAATATCTCCGTATACCCATCTTCTAACAAGAGCTGGATACACGGAAAGGGGGACAATGAGCAGGCCACAAAGTAAATCTGCTGATGCCAATGAAAGTAAGTAACAATTTATCACCTCGGAGGGACCTAAATTTGAAACAAAAGAAAAATTATTTATCAATATGATATAAACTATAGATTTTTCCTTCTTCTTAAAATATATTTATATAATATTTACCACGGAAATTGAGATAAGTAGCGATGATGAGTAGATTTGAGAGAATAATGGCAACGCCGACGACAAAAATGAGGCCTGCCTGCATGAGAGCCTCCAATGAGGGCTCCTCCATGCCGCCACCCCTTTGCACTGCATCCCCTTCAAACGACACTGGTATTTTTTTTATCCTTTAATCACGTCCCTTGATAACTTGTATTTTATTGTAACTATTATTGTTATTTTTCTATGATAAAAAAATTTGAAAAATTGATATAAATATACTATTAAATGTTAAATATAACATAACTATTATCATTTGTAATTCAAGTACCGATTTTAAAGGACAACACTCTCTATTAATCCTCAAATATATTCTCTTAACGTTTTTTTTTTTAATTTTCAGGATGTTAGAGAAAAAATCAGCGTATACATCGAGCCACTCCTATGCATTTGAACATACCTGCAAATTGCAGCTTTGGCAATCATTCCAATTAAATATTTTCCTGGCAGTGCTGTAATATATAATGAATAGAAAAATAAAGGTAATTAATCAATTAAATCATTAAAAATAAATCAACTATTGGTATTTGTTTGACTTGACAAATTGTTGATGATAGCATAAAATAATATTAAATATATGACACTCATATAAATGTCGTTAAGTAATTATATAGCATAATAATAACGACATTTGAAACGATATAGACAGGATAACGGTCATTCATTAAATTCATCATCACGTGTATCAGACACGCGACAAACAAACTCAAGTCTTTATGTATTAACAAGAGTGAATTAATCGAGTCAATTCTGGATATTTTATAACTTCCTTGACAAACAAAATCACAATAATTTTTATCTATTACAATATATCTTTATTGATTTCAATTTTTTTTTTTTTTTTAAATTAAAACATGTGACAAGATATTGTTTATTTATATATTATTTTTCATGTTTTTCTTTTTTTTTGTATTCAGGTATATAAGCACCTTGGAAATTCACGATGACTTCACGACAAAATATCGATCCAACTCATTTATTAATGTCTAACCACGTACCAAGCTATAGTTGAACGACAAATAACGTGAGGATTGGTCAAGGAAACTGAAAGTTTATTTATTTTACTGCTACTCAATCATTTTTTATTTATTTTATTTTTCAATTTATAATATTTCTTTGATCTTTTAATGTTAATTCGAAGAAAATATCAATTTGTTTTAACTAATATTTCATATATTTTTACTGAATTGACATAAATCCTTTTCTTAATCTATTTTGATCCATTTTGCAATAAGGCTATCACTCAAAAATCAAACTCATCATGTTAAGCTTACAAAAAATATTTGTTTATCTCTTTTCATGAAAGACGTCAAATAAAGATGAAAATTATTCATCTCTATTTACAAAATAAACACAGTATAAATATAACTCTATTTAAATGTAAAATAAATAAATAAAAAAAGGTAATTATTAATTTTGATAAAAATTACTGCGCGTTGCAGTCGATCAGTATCCAACATCACGCAGCATCAATTGTGGACCACCTCCATATTACTGCCATCTTTTATATCCATTAAATTGAAATGTATTTTAAAATTTTTCGAAATACTTTTTTATATCTTTCATGAGAAGAGTTTTATAATTTATTTTCTTGTACTTACCTATTTATTCTCATACTTTTAACGACACTGAAAATTTTTATTCACTTGCTTATTTACCTAACTTCGTAGGTCAAGGTTGAAAACCATGTACACTTTATTTATCAAAAATTAAAATTACCACTTTTTATGAAAAAAGAATTAATTAATTTATTTTTGATTGAAGAAAAATAATTTTTCTTTTTCTACTAAAAAATACTTTATAATACTTTTTTTTTGTTTTTATATATTAAAGCTTGTACTATTTATTTGTTTAATAATTATGTTTGAATTATTTATGATAAATGTTTAGCACAAATGACAACTGCTTAATTATGCTGATAAAATTTAATTCACTTATGTGTTGCAGAAAATGACAAAAAGTCCAATGAGTGGCACCAACTTGTTATTAACTCGTAACATTCAGTAAAAGCCTCTCGAGCACACTGACAATGCTGTGGCCCGGGCTCTCTGAGGTATCGATATCACAAGAAGAACGCTTGCGCGAATCCCAATATCAACCCTCTCGTCATAAACCACCACATACATAGAGAAAGGGGTGGTTAGTACTAGCGTACTTGCCATGACCGTGCATCAAAGAAGGTCGCAATTTATATACACTGTATCCTTTTTCAAAAAAAATATCTATCTTTATTCAATACGTTGATCAGCACTATGTTTTATCACAATATTTCTATAACACCATCTTACTCTGATGCGTCAACGTCAATTTTCTAACATGTTATCAACGGTCAGTGGGCTAAAACTTACTCCACGTGTTTGACTCTTTAAAAAAATTGACTCTTTTTTAAATTTAATTTTCTTGTTTACTCGAAAAACAGAATATTATATTATTACTTTTCCTTCATTCTTTTATGTTTTTTAAAACAACTTTATTAGCAAAAAAACTTTGTACAAATATCTTTATCGCTAATTACTTTTAAACTATTTGAGTAGTTTTTTTTTTCATTTTTCGTTGAAAGAAATTTAGCCAATTTAAAAAATGCAAAAATGATTTATCTATTCTTTTTTTTTTTTTTTAAATTGCAAATAGTTTAGGGTCTTTACAGGGCTAATATATATTGATGTATTTTTTTTTTTTATTGTTTGAACTGGAATTTTAATTTTACTCGTTAAATATAAATTCCTTTATTATTATTTTTTATGGGCTCAAGTGGATGCTTTATATACTCATAATGTTGGTTTCATTTTTTTTTCTTTTTCTCTAATAAGTATGCTCTAGAATTCAGCCAATAATCTGGCATCGATAAATAATTCCTATTATTTTCACTCTCATTAATATTAAAATTTTAATAATAAAATATATAGTTATAAATTTCAAATTATCAATGATTTAATTATGCAATAAATTTCAAGTAATACTTGATGGAATATTGTCTTTAAAATTAAATTTATTGAATCATATTCCTGACAATCAATCAATTTTCTCAGACATTTTACTGAGTTAAATAAAAAACAAAGTTAAGTGAGCTTACAAAGTAGTTGTTTTTGTAAATAAAAATAAGAGTTGTTTTTTTTTTTTTATGTCAAAAGTGGCTATGAAATTTCCATTATGAAAGCAGTGCAAGCGACACTGTGTCGTTGTTTCAATTACTTTGAATGACGTCATAATCAACCTTCTATTTTGTACCTTTTTTGTATTTAAATTAAATTTTAATTTGAGGTAGCTTCATTGAAGCTTTCCAGGTGGTCTTGATAGAAGTATTAATTAATATCGAATGAATTATACTTGGATTTAATCAAGAGAAAATAATTTAATCAGTATTTTTTTTTGATCGATGAAATAAGATTGATCACGAAATTTTTGGTGCAACAATTAAGGTCAATGTATTTTCATTCTATTGTGTTTATAGATATTCAAAGTATTCACCTTAATTAAATTTGCCATATTTACGTTTCATTCAACTCACATTTAGCTATTTATCTTGCTTTTATTGACTCATTTAATATACAGGTAGACAAACATTTTCAAGTTTTCATTCTAAAACTGTATGCATTGTCAACAAATTGGCACATCAGTGATATAAAACTTGTGGGACACCATTGTCCACAAACCAAGCATTACTTTTAAAAAATATAATATATATTTTCACCTTTTTCTCTATTTTTTTCCCCGTTTTAAAACACTTGTTTTATTTTTTTTTTTTTTACTTTTTTCAAGACTGGATAATCAATATTACAAAAAGAGTAAAAAAGAAAAAAGCATGTGTTTTTATTTCCCTCATTTTTTTCTTGCATTTATAAAAAGTATTTCCAATTATTTTATACATGGATAAGTGCAAAAATATTTTGTAGAAAAATATTTATTTGTTTCTACATTGAAAAAAAAAAAAATATAGAAAATTGCAAGTGCCATTACTAATGAGTAGTAACAGAAGAAAAATAGTCTTAGTTAACAAAATTGAGTCTGCAAAAATGGATTGAAAATAAAAGGAAGAAAAAATAAGGAAAAAATACTGCAAGAAATTAAAGAAAAAGTAAAAGAAAAAATAGATAAACGAATAGAGATAGTATAAAAAATTATGGAAGGGGATGTCCTAGACCCTTCGCTTATTGATCTGACAACTGAGGGTGGATGTGCTAGGCAAAAGTAGGAGGGTGGTCGAAAACAGCATCAGGCTTCCTCCTCGTGTTAGCTTGTCCTTGTAGTTTGATAAACGTATAGATGCGGTAACTTATGTGAGGCCAATAAATAATAAAAAAAAAAAACATACATGCATAACAAAATTAGTTACGTTTGAAACAAGAAGAACAAGCATTGAACATGCTAAACGTAATAGTTAAAAAAGAGGAGTCAGTGGGAGTTGATATAGCGAGACGAAGGTCAATTTTTATCAATCGAATTTTGGCCAAAGCCAGATAGAGATAAAGAAAGTGGGTTGAGGACAGGCCCAATCGTCATTGTCATGTCATTGCATAATAATCCATATTATTCCAGCTCATTATTTTATTGCCATAAAATTTTTTTTGCAATCGTTATTTGCTTTTTCCCTTTAATTCAAACCCTCACTAATTTTTCTGGTTAAAATATTTCTATTTAATTACGTAGAAAAAAAGATAATATGACGAACATAACGATGACTAAAATTAATTTCATGAGCTTAGAGAGAAGAGCCATAAGAGCTTAGGGGTTTGATAAAATTGATGATGGTCGAATGAGAATTGAAAAATCTTTTACACACATGGTGTATTGTTTAGGGTTGTTTTATCTAGAAAGTCACAATCCAGATTTAAATACAGATGAATCAACCGGTATTGTTTCAAGGATTACTAAATTCTTTCCCTCTTCTATTTCTATTTAAAAAAAAAAGAATAAAAATCTCCTGTATTTATCTTATTCACTTGGTCCTTTTTTGTGTTTTTTTTTAAATTTTTTTTAAATAACATATAACGTCAATTCATCAGCATGATGGATAGACACTGGTCCTTCTGGTCTTGTTAAAAGTCACTCTTTTTTATTTTTACTCTCCCTATTTTATTTTATTTTTATTTACTTTATAAATAAAAAAAAATCTCAACCGTTCCTAATGGATTGCCACATATATATACACACAAATTCATTCATTCTTTCTTTTCATATAATACAAAAGAGTTGAAAGAATAAAAGTGATGGTGAAAAATTTGAGTCAATAGTTTAAGTATGTTTTTTTTTTTTGTTTTTTATTATTTATTTTTCAGGCCTGAATGACTACTTTGTTCGGATATCTTCCATACACTCTACCACTCCTTGTAACTCTGTAGTGAATTTGGATTATTCCATTGCAATTTGGCATGACATGTGTACCATCACCAGTACACAATTGTTTCATTCGTTCATCAATAATCATTTCTTTTGGATGAAGTATCATACTTAATTTTTGTTCATTATGTTTTCTTATTTTTTCATTATTACTACGTTTATTATTAACAAGTTGTTTAGTTGTTTTTTTGTTAATTAAATTTTTACTATTATTTTTACGATAATTAAAATATTTTAGTAATCTCAGTGGTGATATTGCAAGAATAATTTTAATTATTTGACGACGACAAGTCCAGATTATTATTGTTGCTGCTAGCCATTGTATCCAAGGACTTGGTTTGGCTATTTCAACATGCTCACGACTCCATAAAAATAACATCTGTAAAATATAAAATAATTAGAATAAAATATTGAGTGAAAAAATATTAGCAGGTAAAGTTTCATCTGGTTTATTTTTAATTAAATCTGTAGTGCATTGATTGGCAGATAGTAGTAATTATAATTTCAAAAATTAATTTACTTATTTATTGTGTAATTCTATCGAGTGATTGATGTTAATAATTTATCGTATTTGTTTATTTATAATTGGATGAGTTTATTTTACAAAGATTGAAAAGGCACTTTGAGATATGACGGAAGTTGGTATGGTGATAGTCAATATGTTGTACAAGTGTTGGTGATGTGTGGGATTATAATTTCATATTTATAACTAAAAATGACTTGACAAAAAAAAATTTTTCATTTAAAAAACCAACAATAATTAATTAACAAAGTTAATCAATTATGTTGTCATTTTTATTTTTTTATTTTTCTGTCGTGGGTTGAATCAATTGATTTTTGTCATAAAAAACCATTTGTCACTCGACAAATTTACTTTTTATTATTAAAAAAAAAATTCACCTAAAAAAATATCGTTAATTATAGAATAATAATAAATTGAAAAATGAAATTAAAAAATAAAATATTAAAAAAAGAAAAAATATATATATTATCGCGTGTTTTGAAAGCATTTTATAGGTGTTTTATATTTCTGATTTCTTTGCATCGATCTTTACTATGCCCTCGCTAGTTTTTTACGCTAAAAAAGAATTCTTTAGCCCTCAATATTGGTTATTTAATTTTTTTTTTTTTTATATTTTGTAGAGCTCGCTTTGCTTTCATGAACTCGACCTATTTGGCTAGATGATACAACACAAATCTATCCCCTTTTGACACATAATAATAAAAATGAAAAAAAAAAATGTATTAGAAAGAATATGAAATTTTTTGTGCTGACTGACCTTATGGATCCACTCACTGGCTTGTTGCCTGATATGATAACTTCGATCAATGATTTGAAACATAGAATGGCCGTAATTAAATCACGTATCAATTTTATGCTTATGAATGATTTCAATTTTTCATCAATACACTTTGTTTGAATATTTTATTTCTGCTTGATTTAATTATTATTTTTCATCGTTTAATTATCACTGGCTGAAACTGCAAGAAGACAAAAACTTTTATTATTTTATTCAACAAATTGAATTGAAAAAAATATATATACTATTATATAAAAACTTACCGATAAAACTTAAAAATTATATGTAACTTCTATATTAAAAATTGCGTGTCGTTTGAAATTGTTATTATCGTGATCTTCATGAAATTTTTATTTATAAAAATCACCCTTGATTGATAAAACCAAATAAATTATAAATGAATCTACTCAAAATGGTCCACTCAAAGATGAGAAATTTTGACAAATTATAAAAAAATTGACATAAAAATCTTGACAGAAGTTACTGTCCTGAAGTTTGTTGAGTAAAATAAAAATAAAGAAATAAAAAAGATTGAAAGTTCATTCGAATCATTATTTAAACATAATTTTTTTTCTATTGAAAATAGAGAAACAAAATTTTATCTTTCAGGGTGAAATTAGCAACATTCAGGTGATCTTTTATGTAAAGAGAAGAAAGATAAAGAAGATATTATCTAATTTTTGTTGTATATATATAAAAATAACAGCCGAAAATTAACATATGATTTTTTGATTGGATAGAACAATATGATAGATCCAACTGTTTGTCATAGACGACAACTAGGCCACAGCCTAAATACCTGACCCGTAAAAATCTCCTTCAGTTTCTATCTCACTATTATACTTTTTTTTTCTTCCCTCTGTTACATTTTATTTTTTTCATCAATGCAAGCATTATACTCCAGGTGACCTAAGACCTATTTTACTTTCATCATATTCAAATATATTTTCATGATCTAAATATCTCCATTATTATTTTTCATTCTACATTATAATTGTTGATAAAAAATGATGCAATTTTATAAAATCAATCAGTTTTAAAATGTAAAATGTATTTTAAATTTTGTTATCTATCGTTGGTTGATTTATAGACAAATAATATGAATAAATTTGAATAATAATGACAATATATCAAAAACATCACAACCAAGTAAACACAATTTACTTTTTAC